>JARQOC010000003.1:567285246-567306319 GCA_033576535.1 Allobates femoralis
TATGGTTTAACAGGGGGCAGGGTTACTGTACCTGCCGGCCTGCAGCAGCCGACTTCATAATGTGCTGAGTGGAGCACTAGACGCCGCCCCCCTTCATCACTGCCGCTCCCCCTGCCTCCTTGCCGCCTGAGCCTAAGGGCTCACATTGTCCAGTGGACAAGTGCGGCCCTGGGTGCAGCCCATCTCTCGCAAGTAGTCCATCATATAGGTAATTCACTCCGTATTCCAGAAATCCGAATCCTTGCTTACATCTATGTAGTCAATTTTTCATCTGCAGAATCTTGTTCCACGGCCATTGACTGGGAGGATGGATGAGAAGACCACCTGCGTTCCCAGTTCTTTCACTTTCAAGCCTAAGTCTTCAAAATCACAGCAGATTGTTTTCAGGTCCTTTCTTGCGGTGTCATTTGTCCTCACATGTATTAGCAGGAATAGGTAGTCATCTGTAGTTCTGAAGTGTCCTGATATCCTGCTAGTCACATCTTTATTTTTTGCATACAGAAGACAGTACATTCTTTAAAGATTATATGCAGTCTGCAGATAGCGACCTCTGTTCCTCTCAAAAAGGAGTCACCATCACCACCACTCTGTTTCTTCTTCACAACAACTTGCGTACAAGGTTGTTCTTTGTGTCAAAGTCTTATCTTTATGTATTTGATCGTTGTTCTCCTGCGTAAATGCCTGGTTCAGGTTCCTGAGCAGTATGGGTGCTGACTGCCTCCCGCTCCTCATGCTTCTCTAGTCAGATGCTTCCATTCCTCTGTTTCTTCAGGTGCACTACAAATTTCTTCTCTTTATGAATTCTGAAGAGATACTTCTGCACTGTCTAAGGCTACTTTCACATCAGGATTTTTTCCTGTCCGTGGGGATCCTGTTTTTTGCAGGACCCCACGGACAGGAAAGGACAGGATCGGATGTGTGCCTTCGGATGCCATTTCTGTGTACGGATCTGTGATTTTCATGAATCCGGGCACAGAAAGAGCTGGGAGGAGCCTGAGCCTGCAAAGCGCAGGCAAGCGGGGCACTTTCACAATGTATCTACATACATTGCAGAAGTGAAATAAAACAAAGCAAGCGTTAAAAAAAAAAAAAATCCTCACCTCTCCGGCGAGTGTCTAGCCATGTGCGCGGCATCCAGCTCCGATGGCATAAGGACCTAAATCGGCTGACCGGGCAGGGCAACCTGATCAGCCAATTGGTCACATGACTGCCAAAACCTGTCGGCGGCCGGGTGATTTAAACCGTGCTGATGCGGTCATGTGACACATCAGCTGACCGGGTTGCCCCACCCGGTCAGCTGATTCAGGCCCTTAAGCCATCGGAGCTGGAATACTCGCCAGAGGGGTGAGGATTTTTTAAAACTATTTTTAACATTTGCTTTGTTTTATTTCACTTACGCAATGTATATATATACATTGCGAAAGTGAATTAACACGGCAACAGAGCAGTTTTAGTGTACTGAGCATGTTCAGTACACTAAAATCAGGTCTGGGAAATTATCCAATTTTTTTCTCAGACCCGCGCTCTATAGGCCCCATGTTATTTGCAGCGGACCGCGTCAGATCCGATTCTGTCTGATTTGGTCTGCTATGCCCAAAATTGGAGCAGTCTCCGATTCTGGGTACAGCAAATAATCGGACAGAATCAGATCCGTGACAATTTAGACACAATTGCATGGCCATATAGGACCCGTGGCTATCCATTTTACAGCATATAGCCACAGATGCACAAAAATCGTGATGTGAAAGCAGCCTAAGAACTTCTCACCCTTCTTAATAAATTTCAGTGTAGCTATTCTCTCTTCTAGACTTTGTAGCTTTTTTTCCAACAGAGATACAACCTTGCATTGCTGTTGAAGTTGGGTTTTCCACTGGCAAGTCTGTGAATATGTAGCATGAAATGCAGCTCACCAAATGGCTCCTGGCTTCTTCTATGTTCTTAATAATTACACAATATTAAAGCGATGAAGATCGTGCAAAAACTATCTGTGCTTGTGTGGCGCCCCGCTGGTCGGGACGCCATGGAGGGCTACTGCACCCAAATAAGAGTGTGTAGTATTCCTGTGACCAAGGGAACTGGGATGGTGCATAAAGGACCCTCACAATACCCATTCATACACACCCTAGCGTAGAGGACCGTGGGTGAACCCGCCGTAGGGAAGACCCAGTCCTGTGGGAGGAGTCAGGTGGGGTAGAAAAGTGTATGGTGGGAGCTCAGACAGACAGTAAAGTCGAGTTGGGGAGTGAGGAGTACCAGGTACCCCACGGCCCTGGGGTGGGTCATTTGGTTTTCCAATGTTCTCCTTTCCACTGCAGCGACCAAAATCTGGTATTCTTTTAGTTTGCAGAGACTTTTCACTTATAGCAGAATGCAAATGATTGTCACAGGACTCATCCACTGGTGTAGAACATAGTTCTTTGTTTAAAAAAAATGATGTAAAACATTTCTATTAACAGACATTTGTGTTTATTGCATATTCACCCAAATGTTATTAGCCCATTTTTCATTCCAAACTAATGACCAAGCTTAATCCATAGAGAGTATCTATAGCATCATGATCAACGAAGCTACATTTCGAGGGAATACCAGAAGAAAGTTGAAAAGGAGGCTGCAAAAAGCATGTCCAGTCCAGGATAGAATAAAAAATTATTTTATTGAATCATCTTAAAAGCATGAAACAAGCTAAACTAGCACCTTACATGTTTCGGGCGCCATAACTAGACGCCCTTAATCATGGGAGGTTGGAGGAAATATCCAGCCTGAAGAAAGGGGAGGTTCTTCAGGATGTGCAGATCTCATGAGTATGCTGCATCCTGATGTCACCACTGGACCTGGGGTCATTAGGTTCCAGCGTAAATAGGTCACAGGCCTGTAAAGCTTATTTAGTTGTTATTTTGCTGATGTACATCCTCTTCTGTGCTAAAGGGATTAAGGACCTCTTCCCTGTTGGCTCAGTATTATCTTAACCTTCATTCCAGCTGCAGCTTGGCATTATATCCCCCTTCCACTATATCTACATGCCCTTGACCTCACTCCATACAGGATATAAAATTTGTTTTCTTACCTGGAAGAGCTTGTTGCAGTTAAGCTGTGATGTCATTCCTTTTGCAGCAGTGAAGCTTCTACCTGGAGAACATCTTGGAGCCCTGTTATATCTTTTGCCGTGCCTGGGTTACCTGTGTACTTCCTTGCTCTCCTGCCCCTTCATTTCCTTGGGAGGGGGGCAGAGATATTTAGTTGAGTCATATCCAAGAGTCTTGCAACAGTATGAGACCCTTCCAAAGTATGAGACCCTTCCAAAGTATGAGACAAAGTATGAGACCCTTGCAATGTATGAGACCACCTTCAGTGGTAATCTTGGGGAGAGGGATTAGCCTAGGAATGCTTAGCTGAAGGGACCTATAAAATATGAGAGACAAAAGAGCGCATAGGTTCTTATCTTGTGGCAGAGAGGGGTGATTGCCCGTTGAAAATTGCTCACCTGATCAGGTTGTGTGTATCCACAACCAATATATATGTGCACACACAGCTGCAGCTGGATCAGCACTTCCGCGTGCAACGTGGCATACAACTGGAACAATGGGACGGAGTGCTGGAGATTCGCGCTGCTGAAGGAAAACCACGACTCGGGAAGTTTGGTGCAATTGGTGTGTCTTTATTTCAATGCGTTTCAAAGCAAACTCTGCTTCCTCAGGGATTATCCCTGAGGAAGGAGCAGAATTTACTCTTAAACGCGTTGGACTAAAGGCACACCAATTGCACCAGACTTCCCAAATCGTGGTGTTCCTTCAGCAGGGCGGATCTCCAGCTCTTTGTCCCATTGTTCTAGCTAGAAGCAAGGCTCAGGAGCACACTGTCCCTGCTACCATTCAGTCATGGGCGTATAGATTTTCTCTGTATGTTTGCCTTGTTGTGGTTGTTGTACTTAGCAACTCTTCCCCTGGTTCCTTAAGAGGTACGTGAAACTCTCGACAGCCGACCAAGAAGCTAGGTCTAAGCAGTCATCTTCTAGTCATGTTTGTTAGGGATATTCCAATTTGTGCAGGTTCCTTTAGCTGTGCAATTGGAATATTAGCCTTTACAGGAACCAGCTGGATGGAGGTGCAGCAACAGAGAGACTGTGGTTTCCTATACTACGTGTGTGTCACGCTTGGGAGGTAAGGGAATCTGGTAACAGGTAGGTGAATTGGGCAAAAGGGGGTTAGGAGAGCCTAATCTGACCCTGATGCTGGGGTTCCTGGCTCACCCTGATATCGGAGGTACCTCTGATGGTGAGGATTTCTGAGCCGCCACCCTGTACCCTAAAACTTCTGATTAGCCCTAGGCTGAGGGCCCCTACCTCCACCCACGGGTCAGGAATCACAGCTTCTCCCCAGGAAAGACTTTAGCCCAGCAGCTAAGCATCCGCACAGCACCAAGACCTAGAGCACATAGCCATCAGCAGCACCTGAAAGAAGAGAGGGAAGGCTATTTAAAGCCAGGGGGAGGGGATTCAGGTGAGTCACACATTAACTCCTTAACCAGCAATTGAACATAATAGTGACTGCACTTCTAGAGCACACCACAGGAGGAAAGGACCTTCACAACCATCAACCATGCAGCTCTTAAAGACAAACCACATACACAGCAGCATCCAACAATGTCGGCGCCATCTAAGCGCGTGACAGTATGTGTGACAGCAGATACTAGAGCCGTCGTCTCTAAGATTTATCTTATAGTATGCAGCCTGGACATTAGTTTGGAACATAAAATGGTCTAAAGGAATTTGGGTGCATATACAGTAAATTAAAACATCTTTTAATGGATGTAGAATCGTTAGAAAGGAAATAAAGTAGCCGCACTCACCGGAGCAGGGTTTTTCATCCTTTATTTGCTGATTAATTCCTTGCGGTACAGCAACATAGCGGGGAGGGGGTGCAGGGAGGCGGACCTTAGAAAGGAAATAAAGTAGCCGCACTCACCGGAGCAGGGTTTTTCATCCTTTATTTGCTGATTAATTCCTTGCGGTACAGCAACATAGCGGGGAGGGGGTGCAGGGAGGCGGACCTATGTTGCTGTACCGCAAGGAATTAATCAGCAAATAAAGGATGAAAAACCCTGCTCCGGTGAGTGCGGCTACTTTATTTCCTTTCTAACGATTCTATATGTGAGCCTCAATAAGGCCAGCACCACCGAGCTGCCTGCAGCTAATAAGCCACGAGAGTGGCGTGTGCCTGTGCATAATCTGTTAGTGCCCGGTAACCTCCCGCTATTGAGATAAGACTTTTAATGGATGTGTTTGACATAAAGGTAAACTGGGAGTTTTGCCTGTAAGTGTATGTTGACACGTGGCATTTTGTAGTGTTTTTTACTCAGCTTGTGCATAAAATATTCAGTATTGTTTGGTACCAGCATAATAAATGAAATTTCTGAAATCATATGCACACATTCCATTTTTTTCCCTACTGTTTTTTTTTAACGCTGTTTAGATTTTGATAGCTAAGACCCTCTCCCAACTTATTTGAAATGTGTTGCTGAGATCAATTCAGCAACACATTTCAAATAAGTTGGGAGAGGGTCCCTCATGTCTGTACACCCTCTGTAACCTTTAAAAAACACTTTAGAAATTTGTAAGTTAAGAAGTCCGGAGGGAATTCACTTATTTTGCTCTCCTCGCTGCATAGAGGGTCCTCCACGCCTCTGGCCTCTCTGTACTGCCTCCTGGCTCTTTGATCTGCCTCTTGAATGTGTGTGGCCCCCTCGTCACCTGCGCCTGCATGTCAGCGTTTCTATTCACGCAGGCGCACAACGAGGAAACGTTAGGAGCGGGTCGCGGCAGCTGATACCGCCCTGTTATGTGACGTCAGCACCAGATCCCGCTGTGCTGTATGCATACAGCATAATGTTTATTAGGGCGGGATCTGGCGTTGATGTCACACAAAAAGGTGGTATCAGCAGCTGGAACCTCTCCTAAATATTCCTCGTTGTTTTTTAAAGGTTACATGGGGTGTGCAGACATGGGTGACCCCCTCCCTAAATGCAGAATACACTCTGCATTCAGTTCTGCATTCAGTTAGCAAAGCACCAGGGGGTTGACAGGTCCTCTTTAACCCCTTCATGACCTTGGAATTTTTCATTTTTCATTTTCGTTTCTTGCTCCCCTGCTTCCAAGAGCCATAACTTTTTTATTTTTCCATCAATATAGACATATGACGGCTTGGTTTTGCGGAACGAGTTTTACTTTCATATGCAATAATTTATTTTACCATATAGTGTACAGGGAATTTGAAAAAAAATTCTAAATTCTAAATGAAGTGAAATTACAAAAAAATGCAATAACACTTTTGTTTTTTGGGTATTTTAGTCGCCATGTTCACTATATGGTAAAACTGACATGACGGGGTGATGCCTCGGATCGGTACGAGTTTGTAGACTCCCAACATGTGTACCTTTACTGGTATCTAGGTGGTGAAAAAAAATTTAGAAGTTTGAAAAAAAAAAAAACCTGACTTTTTGCGCCATGTTCTGCTACCCGTAGCGTTCTCATTTTTCAGGATCTGGGGCTGTGTGACAGCTTATTTTTTGCGTCTTGAGCTAACGTTTCTAATGAAACCATTTTTGGGGGGATCCGCAGTTTTGATCGCACATTATTGCATTTTATAGCAATGTTGCGGCGACCAAAAAAACAGAATTTTGGCGTTTGGACCATTTTTTCCGTTACAGAGTTTACGGCTCTCATTAACGGATTTAATAGGATGATAGATCGGGCAATTCTGAACGCGGCGTTACCAAACGTGTATTTTTTTTTTTTTTAAATACTTTTATTTTGATTGGGGGAAAAGGGGGGTGATTTGAACTTTTATAAAAAAATTTTTTTTTTACAGGTAAAAACTTTATTTTTTCATTCATTCTTATTTTTACACTGCCTCTTTAAGAGGCACCTTGCTGCACAATCCGATCGCTTCTGGGAGATACAGATGAGCTGCAGTTCATCTGTATCTCTCAGAATTGCAGACATGTTGTGGTTGGCAGCGCCTGCCAATCACAACATGGAACTGCTCAGTGACAGCATCCCGGGTCTAGCCAGGACCCCGGGCTGTCACGTGTTATCACCAGAGATCTCGCAATATTATTGCGGGATCTCCGGAGCAGGCGGGGAACAGCACGTTCCGCGCCACGGCCGCCTTGGATCCCGCTGTCAGTGATTGAAAGCGGGATCCAAGGGGTTAACAGCGACGATCGGATCGCGGATGCGATTGGTGCTGTTACCCTGACATCTCAGCTGATGAGATCAGTTGAGATGTCGGTGCTTTGATGTGAGCTCCGCGCCGGAGCTCACATCAAAGCCCCCTCACCGGCCCAGGACGTTATATAACGTCATAGGTCAGGAAGGGGTTAAAGTTATTTTGTCAACTGAAATGTATTTTTTTAAAATTACAACTTTTGATCTGTGTTCTATGTTCAGTTGAGCATGAAATATGCCTATAAGAAATTTATAAATCACTAGCTGTGAGCCCGATGCAAATGCATCGGGATTCTAGAACGTGCATTAATTTGATTATAGTAGATAGCTATTTTTTATTTTATTATTTATTTTGTTTTGTTTTTTTACTATTTTTATTATTATTAAATTTATTTATTATTTGTTATTTTAAGTGAATTTATTTGTATTAAAATTATTTTATTTTATTTAAAAACCGCATCTGCGGCGCGGTTGCGGTAATCCCCATAGAAAGTATAGGGGGACTTGCGGCAGGTGCGGCAAAACCGCACTTGCCGCACCTGCCGCAAGTCCCCCTATACTTTCTATGGGGATTACCGCAACCGCGCCGCAAGTGCTCGCACTCAGCCAGCGACTCGCAATGCGGCGCGGTTGCGGTAATCCTTATGGGGATTACCGCAACCGCGCCGCAAGTGCTCGCACTCAGCCAGCGACTCGCAATGCGGCGCGGTTGCGGTAATCCTTATGGGGATTACCGCAACCGCGCCGCAAGTGCTCGCACTCCCCATAGAAAGTATAGGGGACTTGCGGCAGGTGCGGCGACTGAGGTAGCGACTCGCAATGGCCTCGCGGCCATTGCTCGCGCTACACAGCGACTCTCAATGGATCCCCATTGAAAGTATAGAGAGACTTGCGGCAGGTGCGGTGGCTGAGGTAGCGACTCGCAATGGCCTCGCGGCCATTGCTCGCGCTACCTCAGCGGTACATCGCTAATTTTGTGGCCGAGCCTCTGGTTCTATTTTCGGCCAGCGACTCGCAATGGCCGCTTCGCGGCCATTGCTCGCGCGTGGTGACGTCACAGCGTGACATAGCCACGGCGTTTTCGGGGTCCGACACGAAAATGCCTACGGCAATTATATAGTAGATTGTATGCTTGTTTTCTTTACATTTTACAGAGAGTCCCAACTTTTTTACAGGTGAGGCTGTATATTTGCATATGACACATATCTTTATAAATAATAGGTTTTGGACAGAGAGGCACAATGGGGTATTACCCAATCAACATAGAAGGAAAAAGAGCCAGTCGCTCACATTGTAAGGTTGTGTCACACAATCAATATGAAAGCGTATGGACAGCTGACGCAGGAACCACATTGAAATTATGAGAAAAAAATCCTGTGCTGCTGTCAAAAAATGTAGGTCCACAGAAAATAATAAGAAATTATGAATTTTTTCAATGTGTTTCGAAGTGTGTCCCCGCTTCTTCCTCAGACAATTTACCCATTACAAAAGGCAATTATGCGGTTTTAATAGAACCAAAACTTGAAAAGACATGACCACAGTCAGAGTTCAAAGCGTTACAAAAGGGCATAAAAGAGTGCCTGCTCCACCAGTTTTTCTAACCCATTGTGCCACTGAGTTGTATTCCCATTTTTTTCCTCTGTTTTCTATTTTTTTATTCTTTTTTTTCCCTTTGTTTCTTCCTCCTTTATTTTGTGCATATTTTTTCACTTAATAAATGTATGTTAGCGTTCTAAATGTTTAAATTCAGCAATCACTGTTTTATGCCCTTTTGTAATCCTTGAGCTCTTGACTGTGGTCATGTGTTGATTGGCGCTCTTTTTGAAAATTGTGGTTCTTCTTAAACCTAATTATTGCCTTTCTTTTGGAATCGGTGAATTTCCCGGGAAGAAGCGGTGACACGCTTTGAAACATGTCAAAATAAATCACCATTTCTAATTATTACTTTCTCTGGACCTACATTTTTTTTAGGGCCACTTTACACACACCAACTTATCTGTCCAACTTCTGAACAACTTACTGGTTGCAGTGAAATCATGGACACATTGCTCCATTTTGTGGCTGTGTACAAATGGAACTATGTGTCCATGATTTCACTGCAACCAGCAAGTTGTTAAGAAGTTGGACACAGATATCTCTGTGTGTAAAGTGGCCTTTAGTATTCACTATATTCTGGCTCTATTTAATAATCCTTATTTATAACCTCTCTACTAGTTTATTATCAGTGTTACAGCACTATTGTTGATACATGTCAAGGTTGCTGCAATTACATTGGGTTCAGCCATATTCCCTAATAGAGATATTTATAACTACATGTCTTGGATGATTACTTTTTACATAAGCTACACATAGAGAAGACATGTGCAATAGGGTCTTATCTGTGAAAATGGTTGAAATGATCAAAGGCAAAAACTTGCTTACCTGGATAAGCTGTGTGAGAGACAATTACTAGAAAAGCGAATGATAACTGTAATGCAGGGTAGTGGTGGAATGACTGGACTGTAGGTCAGCAAGTGCAATATACCTGTTACACTTTGCGCTTGCCGCCACACTACCATGGATCGGGGTACTTTTCATCGGCCTTCGTGTCCTGGAAGGAGAGACTTTGGCAGGGCCCTTCCCAGGTAGCAAATAGCGTGTCAGCTGGTGGCTGGGCATACAGGCCACAGTCTGATCAAACACACCAGAAAACCAAATAAAGCAGTGCAGGACAAAACCAAGTAAGAAAAGCTAGGGAAAGAGCTCCAACATAACAGTCAGTGCAAACCAAGAGAAGCCCACCAACTACTAACCTTTACTACCCAAGCAAAACTGAAGTAATCAGCACAACACAGAGGATATGGCGGGTTTAAATCTATCGCTCAGAGATCATCTGACATTATTGAGGCAATGCCCAATCTCCACCCTTAACCCAAAGAGGTGAAACAGGGGGCAAGTCAGGTGGAATGGAAGGATCCCCCACCACCTAGTTAAACCAGCAGATGCAGCATCTGATATCTGCTGGCAACAGCTGACACTAGGTGACCTGTCTTCCCAGGACCACTGAACAGCATGATCACTGGATATGATGGCGTCCTGCCCTCCAGCAACACCAGAAGTAATTCTCCCAGAGCCCAATATGGCCAGAGCAAGCACCTGCACTAGCTCCACCCTCCGTAAGCAACCCCCCACACTTCATAGCCAGTGAGAGGCGACGGATGACCCTCCAGAGAGCTGGAGTACGCCCAGAAGTTGGAAGGTCACGCTCGAGGACATAGAACCGCCAGACCAGAAATGGTGGCTGTAGCCTCCCACAACTTGAAAATGTAGGCAATGAAGCACGTGTGAAATCCTGATGAAGGAATATCCACTAAAAAACATGTAGAGTAAATCCCTTTCCTAGCATTCTGTGTTCATCTTTGTACAAAAGAAGTTTTTAACTTTTCCTATTCCATTGTCTACTTTTTACATAAAGTATTTTAAGGGACACTGGCAGGTCATTTTTCAGTATAATACTAATATTAGCCTTGAATAGTGCCTGGGCAGACCTTTTAAAAACATGTAAAATCCTTATTCTACCCTTTATAGTTTCCATGTTATCAGCATCTTCACACCCTGTAGGGAGTCCTGTCCATTATAAGCAGAGATGATTAGTCCTGGATGTGTTAAACTGTCATGAAATTATGCACTGCCTCTCAGCAGCTCTCTCCTCCCTCTCAGCAGCTCCCTCCTCCCTCTGCTCTCTGGGCACTGTGGTTTCACTTTGTGAAGCTACTGCTCTGTTCAGTACAGCATTTGTTTCTGTAAAAAGGAATCCCTGCTGTGCTGTGAGAGATCCTGTGTTTATCTGATCTCTTGGTTTTGCTGAAAAGAGAGTAGAGAGGAGAATACGGCCCCCCCACTGATCTCCTGTGCTTTGATGTGAATATGTGACATGCATAATCATCCTATGGGGAGGGGACAGCAGAGAACTAAGTGGATCATTCACTGTGAGTGAGAGATGGAGTGAATCTTTTTATTTGAAGTTTACAGAAGATAGGAAGGGAATATAAATAAAAGAAATACATGAATAGAGAGCGTTTAGAGAAAGGAATTAGAAAATTATATCAATTACATATGGATTTTTGACCTGATAGTTTTCCTTTAATTACCTTCTATAGTTTTTCTATTCATACGAGAAATTATTCTATGGTTATTTCTAACTTCCTACAAATGATTGCCATGAAAAGGAATAGTAATACGTTCCAAGTGGGAAATGAAAACAAGATTGTCATTGTTCATAATTATGTATCTAATAAATTCTTGTATGGACACCCAGGGCTGGATTTATACATTTCTACATCCTAGGCCAAATCACGTAATCCTGCACCCGCTCCCCCTCATGCTGGTGTCATCCACGGCAACTAACTCTACCCCCTTACAACATTTTCTGTCCCAATTAGAAGTTATGGCAGTGGTGGACATAGAAGCAGAAAGCCGTTGTTGCACTCACTTCTCCCACAACTTCTATCAGCCAGGATCCAGGACATCTTCAGAGGAGGCAGCAATACAAGAAACTGTAGTAAGTAACTGTAGCAATGCCTCGTGACTGAGCAAAACAGAGAAAACTGTACAGATGGGAAAAATAAATATACTGCTCAATTTATTTACAGTATATAGATGGAAATGTGAAAAACAGCATTTTATATGGACTTTCCAAAACAATACTGAAAAATTTGTATACTTTGGTTATTTCCTCTTCTGTATGTATTCCCCCTGACTCCTGTGCCATAATCTATGGCCTAGGTTGGCTTTATGGGAAATCCGGTCCTGTAGACACAACATCTTCCCTCCTTGTTAAGGCAAATCATATAGCACCCATACCTTGCAACTGGAGAAAATAGGGTCCATTAAATATAAAATAACTGTGGTGTAACAAAAAAAAGCGGCTACTGTCAAAATACATGTATTCAGTTCCTTTGAATTGTTAGTATATAACTGTAATTGCTCCTGTAATGTTTGTCACCACCTGTGATGTGCGATGGAGTTACATGAAGGACTAACATCACGTTAGCCATCCATGTGATACTTTATCTTGAAAACATTTCTTGCGGTTTTTAATGTATCTTGATGATGTTTTCATTAAAGTTTCTAGATGAGAATCCAACCATGCACATGGGATTCCATAAGTGATCCAATATTACAAATGATAGATGGAAATAGACATTCATGCATCTTTGGTTACGCATAGAAGATTGGACACTCCAGATCAGGCCCAGCGTCAGCATCTGGCGCACCCGAGCAAGTGCCGGGCCCGACTGCTTGGAGGGGGCCCACCGGGCCCCTGAGGCTAGGGTCACACTTGTGTTGTGACCCTAGCCTGACGCAAGTATTGTCTGCTGCAGCGCAGAGCGTTTAATGCTATGCGCTGCCAGCAACGGAGCCCATAGAATCCCGCTGTTTACATTGCCAAACAGTGGTTGACAAGGTAAACAGCGGGTTTCTATGGGCTCCAGCACATAGCATTGAACGAAAATGCTTGCGTCAAGCTAGGGTCACAACGCAAGTGTGGCCCTAACCTCAGGGGCCCCTGAGCACTGCCCCGACAGCCAGGGCCATATCCAGGGGGCAGCTGGGGGGTCATTTGCAGGGAGGTCATTTGCAGCCTCCTGCAGCGCCGGAGGTTTCCCTACTCCCCCACCCCCCTCCATGGGAGCCGACAAGCCACACACTGTGCTGACAGGACCTGTGATGATGTCAATGGAGGGGAGGAGTCAGGGGTCATATGATCAGCTCCTCAGTGTATGCAGGACTCTGCTGTGCTGGCCATCATGATGCTGGATTAGGTGAAGTTTATGTGTGGGGTCAGGAGGGATTTACAGTGTGCATGTAGCAGAGGTGAGTGTATACTAGGTGTATGGAACGGAGCCGAGTGGGTACTAGGTGTACGGAGCGAAGCCGTGTGTGTACGAGGGGTATGGAGCAGAGCTGAGTGTGTACTAGGTGTATGGAGTGGAGCCGCGTGTGTATGTAGTGTATGGAGCGAAGCTGTGTGTGTACGAGGTGTACGGAGCGGAGCCGTGTGTATGAAGTGTACAGAGCAGAGCCGAGTGTGTATGAGGTGTACGAAGCAGAGCCGCGTGTATACGAGGTGTATGGAGCGCAGCAGTGTGTGTACGAGGCATACAGAGCAGAGCTGAGAGTGTACAAGGATAATGGAGCGAAGCTCAGAGTGTACGAGGTGTACGGAGCGGAATCTCGTGTATACGAGGTGTACAGAGTGGAGACGCATGTGTACGAGGTGTACAGAGTAGAGCTGAGTGTGTACGAGGTGTACGGAGCAGAGCCGTGTGTACGAGGTGTACAGAGCAGAGCCGAGTGTGTACGAGGTGTACGGAGCAGAGCCGCGTGTGTACGAGGTGTATGGAGCAGAGCCGAGGGTGTACGAGGTGTACGGAGCGAAGCATGTGAGTACAAGGTATACAGAGCAGAGCCGAGTGTGTACGAAGCAGAGCCGCGTGTGTACGAGGCGTATGGAGCGGAGCAGTGTGTGTACGAGGCGTACAGAGCGGTGCTGAGAGTGTACAAGGATAATGGAGCGAAGCTCAGAGTGTACGAGGTGTACGGAGTGGAGCCGCGTGTGTACGATGTGTATGGAGCGGAGCCGCGTGTGTACGAGGTGTATGGAGCGGAGCTGTATCTGTACAGAGCGGAGCCGTGTGTGTACGAGGTGTACGGAGCGGAACTGCATGTGTACGAGGTGTACGGAGCGGAGCTGTATCTGTATGAGGTGTACGGAGCGGAGCAGCGTGCGTACAAGGTGTATGGAGCGGAACCGCGTGCATATGAGGTATGTGTACCAGTGGTAGCCCCCTGCGGATTCCGCTCCTGCTCCTGTAGTCCAAGCTGCCTTTGCTAGCAGCATTCTTCTCCAGAGTCTCTTCTGCCGCTGTCTGCATTCTGCAGCTCAGCATGGCGGGGCAGGATGTTGTCATCACTGTGCTGATATGTGCAGAGCGGCAGAGCAAATGTTGAGGAGACCGGAGCAGCGAGAAGAGAGGTGAGGAGAAAGAGAGATCCGGATGGCCAGACACTCCGCTTGGCTGCGGTGCCACCCATATGGCAGTGTGGCTCCATTGAGCTGCTTGCATTATTTGTGCGCTTCAGGATGCTTGCGTATATACCAAGCATCCTCAGAAGCACAAAAATGCAACATGTTGCGTTTGAAGGGTACTTTTAAAAAGCGCAAGGGAACGCAAACACATTTTAGTCCGCTCCTAACAACGTGTAATATACTCACTGTCAGAAACAGCTCTTGCTGCTTTCAGCAGTCACTGTTCCTGTAAAGCTGCCTTCACATAGGCGTTTTTTGAAAAAGGCGGCAGTTGCAGTAAAAAGAACGCTTCTGCCACATTTTCCGCCTAACGGCCACACTTCCTACTCATTTGCGGTGAGCCCCATGCATTGTCTATGGGGTTTGCGGTAAGTGTTCGGCAAGTGCGGTTGCGGCTGCAAACAAAAAAAACGCTGCTGACCGCATTTTTTTTCGCTGCCGGAACCGCACTTGCACACACTTACTTGCAAGCCCCATAGACAATGCATGAGGCTTTCCGCGAGCGTGACGAAAGTGGGGCCGCTAGGCGGAAAATGCGGCAGATGCAGGTTTTTTACCGCAACTGACGCATTTTTCAAAAAACGCCTATGTGAAAAGGCCCTAAGTGTAAAAATCACATATGGATGATTGGTCACTTGGTCACATGACGTCTACTCTTGCCCCGGGTGACAGAAAACCTAGATACACCTCTGCCCACAGCAGCAGCCGCTGATCTCAGACAGCCTGTCATGTAGTGAGATCTGCAGGTACTCTATTTCCTGTATCTCCGCACATACAGGAAATAGAGCAGCAGCAGCTGCAGCTCAAGCTACATTATAGGCTGAGAGTCTGAGAGATCAGCGGCCGGTGTGGGAGCAGTGCTCAGGGGCCCCCTGGTGTTGCGGGAAGTGTCCAGGGGCCCCCCAGTGTAGGGGCAGTGCTCAGGGGCCCTCGAGGGTGAGGTGTGGGGGCAGCTCAGGGCCCCCGAGGGTGGGGTGTGGGGGCAGCACTCAGGGGGCCATGGCAGGGTAAAATTACACCAGGTGGGAGACAGCGTGCAGGGGGGCGACAGGCACAGGGAGGAGACACAGCGTACAGGGGAGCGAACAGGCGCAGGGGGAAGATAGCGTGCAGGTGGAGACAGGTGCAGTGGAGGGACACAGTGCGCAGACTGCACAAGGGGAGAGATATGCACAGAGAGGGGAGTGACAGTGCACAGGATGGGAAAGACAGCATTTGGGGGGAGAGAGACAGCATGGTAGGGATTAAATTTGTGAGGGATATATATATATATATATATATGTATATATTATAGTCCGCAACCTATATATATACACACACCTACATGCAGCAATATATACTAAAGGGGGCCCACAGAAACCTGGAGCCGGCCCTGCTCCAGATTCTCATTTAATATCTATTCCATTTGTTTATATTTGAGGATTCCCAATGAAATTCTACCTGTAAAAAAAAAATTCCTAGTATGTAATAGATAGCCTTCTGGGTTTTGGGGAAACGGTATAAAATAACATGAAAATAATGGGGTGGAGGCACTAAAATTCTATTTTGCACACATGGATGTAAATGGCAGTACTGCAAGAAACCCTTGACACCACTGAGTCATGTTCAGTCACAGAAGGAAGTTTGTAGTTGGCATAGGAGTTTATTGAGCTGTTACTACTGGTTAATAATAAATGATGTTGTGTTTATAAGAAATGTAATTCCTTATCTACAACTGTTGTTATGTGTAATTATTTCCAGATCAATGCACAAACTTAATGTTAATTGTTAATGATCCCTATTCATGTAGGATCTGACTAGGCTAGCATTTTTGACACTTTAACACCTTCTATAAGATCTGCTGGAGAAGCTAAGGCCACGTGCACACATTGAGTATTTGATGAGTTTTTTACCTCAGGATTTGTAGCCAAAACCAGTAGTGGGTGATTAATACAGAAGTGGTGCAGGTGTTTCTATTAGACTTTTCCTCTGATTGTTCCACTCCTGGTTTTGTCTACAAATCCTGAGGTAAAAAACTCACCAAATACTCAACGTGTGCACGAGGCCTTACTGTACTGCAAGACAAACAGGGGTATAACTACAACAGATGCAGGGGTTGCGATCGCATCGGGTCCCTGGAGCCTAAGGGGCCCCAAAACCTACCTTTGGCCTATAGAAAAAAATATTGCTATTAACGATTTTCAATAGTTGGAGGCCTCATTGGAACTTTGGCATCGAGTCCCATAGCCTTCAAGTTATGCCACTGATTGTAAGTAACAAATGTGTATTTAAAGGCGTAACTGCCATTGGTTTACATTGGCTGCCCTCAGGTGTAGGGACTGATATATACCCATTCCTCCAAAAAGTCATACAGGGAGGTAGATTTTCCATGAAAGAAATGTCCAGCCTATCTACAAGATACGTTTTTATTGTCTAATTGCTGGAAAACTCTCATTGATAGCTGGAGCAGTGGGACCCTCAAGTTTACTTGAATGGCAGGTCCTGAGTGCTTCTCTTTCCCATTGCAAATATTAATTTAATAGAGAAAAGTTGTCCAACATGTGCACTTATGTTCCATTCAGGCTGGTAGAGACAGCCCATCTCTGTATTGAGTTGTCTATCTCAGTCCCATAGACAGTAAACAGAGTGGCCGTACATATGTTTTCAGGACCATGTTGCTCCATTAAATACTGCATTAACTAAGATCAGATCAAAATAAAAGAATAGATCAAACACTTCTCACAATCATCAATATCATGAAGGAGAAAAATGTTTAAAGAATATGAGCACACATGATAATTTTGTTGCAAAAAGTTTTGGTGGCTAAAAACATATTCCATACTTATAATTGGGTTAATGGAGTAGGTGCATGGATTTTCACAAACCTTATTCAGATATATTGAACAGTCACATAATTGTATGTAAAAGCCAGCCACCAATCCTATATGAAATCCAGTAGCTGTTCAATAACAGTAACTGGTGATCAGGAACAGTCAGGAGATGGTATAGGCCAGTAATACTACGGATTGCTCTTTTATCACTATATACTTTGCACAAGACTAAGCAATAAGAGTAATCAAATGACCTATCTCACTTTTAATTTCTCATTGTACGAAGTACAATTTTTTAAAGTGCTTTATCAATTTTACGCACAGATGACGTATTAACTTTTTTCCTGTAAAACAATTACCAGTCAGCCATTTTGCATCAGTTTATGTTAATTATGGAGAGTCCAGCAGAGAAGAGGACCATAGACAGGATTTAAGTCACTGATTTCTATTAGAGCATTTCCTAGACATGCTTTGTGAGTTTGTGCAGAGAGGGGGAGGATGTCAATTGTTATTATGACTTATAGTAAATGGAGGATCCTGTGCTCTGACCTTGCTCTTTACTTCTCATTGCCATCTGCCACATTATACAGATATTGTCCTGAAAAAATGTTTCATGATGAAACTGGTACAGTGTAATGGTATATTCAGATGATTAGGTGAGTGCTGAGTAGCACATATGATTTTATTGACTTGTAAGTGTGGCACCCCAGGGGTTACTGTGCCACAGTAACATCACAAGGGTTAACTCCCCACACAACACTGGACACTGCACTAGCACCTCTAAGCCAGAAGGGGAGCTCAAGCAGCTCCCTGATATATTCTGGTCTGAGGAGGAAGTAGTTAGTTGATAGTTGACAGTTGACAGTTCAGTTTAGTGCAGAGCACACTAGGAGGAGGACCTGTAAATGAGAGCAGTGCTGAGATCCTGACAGGGACCACTGACTACTTTCAGGCCTAAAGCCAGGGTCTGAGGAGAGGAGTACAAGAAACAGAGGAACATATCTGGGAGACTGAGTTACCTCATAACTCGCCCCAGAGGAGCGCAGATACCGGATCCGAATCTGTGACTGAAACAGGCAGCACAGAAAACACCGGGATAGTGGAGGTTGTAGATCTACACTGTATCTCAGAGAAGCAACACGGCGGGGTCAGAAACACACAGAAAGACTCATATTGCCTAGCAAAAGGGGGTACCTGTGAGGAGAATCAGGGCGAGCAGCCCAGTTAAAGGGAACCAACCACCCCAAATGACCCCCCCGGACTGTTAATATGTGTCCCTACACCCAGCACACACATTTGGGGCAATCGTTTTTGCTAAAAAAACTGTTTAGTAGAAGCTAAGCTATAGCTTTATGAAGTTTAATAAATTCTGACGACTGGGTGTTACCTAGCTTGCCCTCCTGCAGTGTTCATGTGCCTGTCAGCCTCCTCTCCCCCCTCCCTTCAGTAAAGCCCTGCCCTTTCAGCCTCTCAGGTTTCAGCCTTTCAACTGATCCTAAACCCACAAACTGACCCCCCGTATCTCTAGACCTGCCCCTGCACCCCCTCTTATCATTCCTAGCCATCCCTTTTGCAGAAAAAATCGCTTTTGTAAAGTAAGAGAAAAGGTTATTACTTTGTGTGATGAATGTTGGTAAGGAATATTGCCATGTGATGAATGTTGGTAAGGAATATTGCCATAATTCCCCATATTCCATTTCTCTCAGAAAACAATTTGAAGGCACATCTCACTCACAAAGAAAGCCAGAGACCATTCATCCTGGACAGCAGCAAATGGTAGAGTAATTAGTATGTAGATTAAAGCCGACTGTCCACACAACAGGACTCATCCTTAACTTTGATGTGGTAATCAGGTAGATGTATGCGGCTTCCTCAGGACTGGGGTTTTGCCAAAAGGTGACACGTCCAAGGCAGACTGAAAGGCACCGTGACTATAACATTAATATTTCATGAGCCGTGCGGTCTATGAACATGGCAAGTGTAGATCCATGATCGTGATGTCTAGGCGGTGACAAGCATGGTATTCACATGGATGTAGGATAACTGTAAGCCATCTAAACAGGACATTGGCTTGTAGGGTGTTCTCAGAGTAGGCATGTTTCACATCCAGACGAAGATAAAATCATAACTAAAAATATGAAAGTATTATCTTCCGTCTGCGATGCCCATGGACACGGCTAGGGAACATTATAGAATTCGGGTGTCCATATCTCCCCTCAGAGGGTGGGAGTTGTGAGACATCCCAGAGGTGTGAGATGGGTGGAGACAGGGGCAACCCATAATGTATAAAAATCATCTGCCCCATCTCCACCTGGTATTTCTTCTGAATGGGCATTTTTCCACCAAGGCCAGAGATTACCCAAGGAGCAGATTGGTGCCACGCCGCCCTTGTGGTGCCATCAGCACTAAGGTAACTGCTCACATGTGTGTGTAATTCTGTGTATTCCATTCCTCCTTTTATTGGCATATCTGACTGTAATATTTGTAACATCTGAATAATAACTGTAAATATTAATATCTAGTGTACCATTAGGGTGATTAAATATATAAATTTATTCTTGAGTTGCCCTTTTTATCTTGATCACGATTCCCACGTCCGTGTGCTCATATAACGCTACCTGGGTTGGTTTCTGACCCAATATAAGCCTGACCACGGACCGGACTTATATTAAACGAGAAGCTGGTGGCAGCATTTGTGCTTGGGGTTATTCAGGGCCTCTGGCAGTGACGGGGTGGAGGAGATTATATGTGCTTCTGGCTGCGGGCTAGAAGACATATACCACACTCACTGAGAGGTGCCTCAATAAACCAGCACAGGCAAGGCAGCTGCGGCCCTTCTTTATCCTCAGGCAGTTCTCTGACTGACCTGGGTTTAACAGGAGGCGCTGTGGAGCTGCCAGGTTCAGGTCACGATTCACCACACTTTGTCCTGTGTTTCTGTGGAAGCCGCAAATGCCCCGCCTGTCTGCTGCTGCCTGGTAAATTATGCACGCCCATCTCTGCTTCTAAGAGCCTGGCCGCATCATGAAAGGGGCGGGGCTAAATCGCGTCGTGAAAGGGGGCGGGGCTCCGGCATGCCATGATTTATCCCCGCCCCTTTCATGACGCGTCCAGGCTCTTAGAAGCAGAGGGACGTGCATAATTTACCAGGCAGCAGCAGACAGGCGGGGCATTTGCGGCTTCCACAGAAACACAGGACAAAGTAATAACCTTTTCTCTTACTTTACAAAAGCGATTTTTTCTGCAAAAGGGATGGCTAGGAATGATAAGAGGGGGTGCAGGGGCAGGTCTAAAGATATGGGGAGGTCAGTTTGTGGGTTTAGGATCAGTTGAAAGGCTGAAACATGAGAGGCTGAAAGGGCAGGGCTTTACTGAAGGGAGGGGGGAGAGGAGGCTGACAGGCACAGGAACACTGCACGAGGACAAGCGAGGTAACACCCAGTCGTCAGAATTTATTAAACTTCATAAAGCTATATCTTAGCTTCTACTAAACAGTTTTTTTAGCAAAAACGATTGCCCCAAATGTGTGTGCTGGGTGTAGGGACACATATTAACAGTCCTTCAGCATCATTTGGGGTGGTTGGTTCCCTTTAAAGCAGCAGGGCCACACACACAGTGCAGCAGTGGGAAGCTGAGGACCCGGACAGGGTGGGAGCAACCAGGCCTCGGTACAGACTCCGTGGACAGTACTCTACTGAATACCATCACCAGTAAAGCCTTGGAAAACTTCAAAACCGTGAGTGTGTGATCCTTGTGCTCAAACCCTGCGTACCCTCACAAACTCCCATCATCTCTACTACTACCCCTATCCTGCAACATCCATAGCACCATCTATAGACTATTACTACCACTGCCCCGGGGAACCCAGCTCTAGCTGCAGAGAACCATTACATCCCCAGCTGCCCAACATCATCCCCGGAGGTTCTGCAGCAGCGGTGGTCACCCTGATCACAACCCGTGAGTGGCGTC
>JARQOC010000003.1:567306419-567370981 GCA_033576535.1 Allobates femoralis
CACATTATACAGATAATGTCCTGAAAAAATGTTTCATGATGAAACTGGTACAGTGTAATGGTATATTCAGATGATTAGGTGAGTGCTGAGTAGCACATATGATTTTATTGACTTGTAAGTGTGGCACCCCAGGGGTTAATGTGCCACAGTAACATCACAAGGGTTAACTCCCCACATAACACTGGACACTGCACTAGCACCTCTAAGCCAGAAGGGGGAGCTCAAGCAGCTCCCTGATATATTCTGGTCTGAGGAGGAAGTAGTTAGTTGATAGTTGACAGTTGACAGTTCAGTTTAGTGCAGAGCGCACTAGGAGGAGGACCTGTAAATGGGAGCAGTGCTGAGATCCTGACAGGGACCACTGACTACTTTCAGGCCTGAAGCCAGGGTCTGAGGAGAGGAGTACAAGAAACAGAGGAACATATCTGGGAGACTGAGTTACCTCATAACTCGCCCCAGAGGAGCGCAGATACCGGATCCGAATCTGTGACTGAAACAGGCAGCACAGAAAACACCGGGATAGTGGAGGTTGTAGATCTACACTGTATCTCAGAGAAGCAACACGGCGGTGTCAGAAGCACACAGAAAGACTCATATTGCCTAGCAAAAGGGGGTACCTGTGAGGAGAATCAGGGCGAGCAGCCCAGTTAAAGCAGCAGGGCCACACACACAGCGCAGCAGTGGGAAGCTGAGGACCCGGACAGGGTGGGAGCAACCCGGCCTCGGTACAGACTCCGTGGACAGTACTCTACTGAATACCATCACCAGTAAAGCCTTGGAAAACTTCAAAATCGTGAGTGTGTGATCCTTGTGCTCAAACCCTGCGTACCCTCACAAACTCCCATCATCTCTACTACTACCCCTATCCTGCAACATCCATAGCACCATCTATAGACTATTACTACCACTGCCCCGGGGAACCCAGCTCTACCTGCAGAGAACCATTACATCCCCAGCTGCCCAACGTCATCCCCGGAGGTTCTGCAGCAGCGGTGGTCACCCTGATCACAACCCGTGAGTGGCGTCACAACAAACTCCCCTGTAAATATCCCGGCATTTACTTACGGAACCTGAGACACGGCCCGGACCAAGACCACCGTGATATCCCCAGCAGTACCCCGGTTCGGTACCGAGTACTCCGTCCCAGTGGGCTCCGCATAAGCGATCTATAGATCCTAGAACTGTAGGACCCAGCTCTGCATCATCATGTAGGCGGGCAGAGACAGTACAAATAATCTCTCCCCAGAGTCCCCTTTAATACTACCTAATACCAGCCAGATATGATGATAGCAGATACTAGTTCCATTAAAATATACCGTATTTTTTGCTTTATAAGACGTACCTGATTTTAAGACACATCCCCAAATTTGGTGAAGGAAAAGAGAAAAAAAATGTTTAATGTTAAATGGGGTCTGTCTTATAATGCCAGTGTCCATCTTACAAATCAGAATATATATATCACTCATCCTTGTAATATATATATATATATATATATATATACTCCATCCGTGTATATATATCCCCTCATCCTAGTATGTGGGCCTCCTAATGCTGGATATGGCTCCATGTGACAGTACATGGCCCCCAGTGATGGTACATAGCCCCTAGTGATGGTACATAGCCCCCAGTGACGGTACATAGCCACCCTATCCTGCATATGCCCCCCCAGTGATGGTACATATCCCCTCATCCTTGCTAAGGCCCCCCCATCCTGAACTTACCCCTCCATATGGCCCACCATCCTGCATTTACCCCCATTCTGCTCTCACCCCCTCCATATGACCCCTCATCCAGCACTAACCCCCTCCATATGGCTCCCCATCCTGCACTTACCTCCGCTCTGCACTCACCCCCTCCATATGCCCCCCTGCATCCTGCACTTACCCAGTTCTTCACTCACTCCCTCCATATGCCCCTCACGTCCTACACCCATCCCCTCCATTGTGTAGATGGCCCCTTGTCCTGCACTGACCCCATCACTCTTATATGTCCCCCCATGTCCTGCTGTCACCCCATCACTCTTATATGTCCCCCCACATCCTGCTGTCACCCCCTCCATTGTGTAGATGCCCCCCCATGTCCTGCTGTCACCCCATCACTCTGATATGCTCCCCCCCCCATGTCCTGCTGTCACCCCATCACTTTGATATACTCCCATGCTGGCCCGCAGCAAGTAAAATAAAAAGTTTCTTACTTACCCTCCGGCGATCTGTGTTCAGTGTCACCGCCGTCTCCCAGTCTCTACGCTGCTGCTCGGTATCCGATCATATGATCAAGCTCATAGCAATGCCATCATCACTGTGGGCCTGATTAGATGATCGGAAGACACCAAGCAGCAGCACAGAGACCGGGAGACGTTACTTTAGCCACAAATATTGCATTTTCAAAAGGGTATCAGGAGAAAATGGACCCTAAAATTTGTTGAGCAATTTCTCCTGAGTACGCCGATCAGATTTGGTCGAAAATCACTGTTTAGGGGCACAGTATGGCTTGGAAGGGAAGCAGCATTGTTTGACTTTTTGAATGAAAAATTAGCTGGAACAATTAGCGGACTCCATGTCCCGTTCTCAGAGGCCTTGTGTGCCTAACAATTGAAAAACTCCCACAAGTAACTCCATTTTGGAAATTAGACCCCCAAGGAATTTAGATGTGTGGTAAGCACTTTGAACCAGGGGCGGACTGGCCCAGGTGACTGGGAGGCATCTGCCCCCGGGCCGGTGGTATTTCCCATGTCCAGGGCCGCCCCCTGCAATGATTGGGGCCGTGCGTCGGTGTATTGTGGCCGTGGCTGCCGCATTGACAGCGGGTCCTGGGAACCAGGCGGCGGGCCGCAGGAGATAGCGTAGCGGAGGCTGATGAGTGGCAGTCTCTCCCCCCCGCTCGTCAACTCGCCAGACCCGATAGCACCCCACCCCCCCACTCTTCAACTCGCCAGACCCGATAGCACCCCCCGCTCTTTACCTCGCCGGACTCGATAGCACAACCTCCCCTTCCCCCCCGGACCTCACTTGGGCTGAGGATGAGGCTGGAGGAAGCAGACTGCCCCTCAGGGCGATATTTACCAGCCAGCCCGTGCTTTGTGCTTCATAGAATTTTATAACGTTGAGCTGTGAAAATGAAAAAAATAATTTTCTTCTTTTTGCCTCAATTTTTTCATTTCCACAGGGACAATGGGTTAGAATGGATCCCAAACGTTGTTGGGCAATTTGCCCCGAGTACATTGATACCCCAAATGTGGCGGAAAACCCACTGTTTGGGCTTACGGCAGGGCTCAGAAGGGAAGAAGCAATATTTGACTTTTGAATGGAAAATTATCTGTTATCATTGACTGATACAAAGTCACATTTGGAGAGCCGCTGATGTGCCTAAACAGTGGAAACCCCCATTAATGACCCCATTTTGGAAACTGGCCCCCCTAAAGAATTTATATAGTTGTGCGATGAGCACTTTGAACCCTCAGGTGCTTCACAGAATTTTATAACGTTGAGCCATGAAAATGAAAAAAATACTTTTCTTTCACAAAATGTTGTTTTAGCCTCAGTTTTTTCATTTTCACAATGGTCCTTGATGTGCCTGAACAGTGGAGCTCTCCCACAAGTGACCCTATGTTAGAAACTAGACCCCACAAAATTATCTAGATGAGTGGTGAACACTTTGAACCCCAGATGCTTCATACATAGAGCCATGAAAATGAAAAAGTACTTTTTTTCCACAAAAATGTTCTTTTACCTCAATTTTTTCATTTTCCGAAGAGCACAAGAATAAAATTACTCCCTAAATTTGTTGGACAATTTGTCCTGAGTATGCTGATACCCTGTATGTGGTGGAAAACCACTGTGTTTGGGCATATGTCAGGGCTCTAAAGGGAAGAAGCGATATTTTGGAGCACAGATTTTGATGGAATGGTCTGATTGGGCATGTCATGATTGGTTAGCCCTTGATGTACCTAAATAATAGAATTCCCCCAAAAGTGACCCTATTCTGGAAACTAGACTCCCCAAGTGATTTATCCAAATGTCTAGTGAGCTCCTTGAACCCACAGGTGCGTCACAGATTTTTACAATGTAGAAATGCTAAAATTTCAATTTTCTCACTAAAATTTTGTTTTAGCCCCAAATAATTTAATTTTCCAAAGGATAGCAGGACAAATTGGACATCAAAATTAGTTGTGCAATTTCTCCTGAGTACGAGGATACCCCATTTGTGGGGTTAACTTTTTGATGATGCAAAAGAAAGACGCTTCTCTGTGGAGGACAGTGCCATTTTGGGATTGTACAACGCAGATACACTATGCTACTGTGCACGCAATACAATACACACTGTACGATAATGCAACCGCATTGAGCCATATATGCAGTGAGGTATGGATCCACTGCTATTCCCCCATGCCTAAACAAGAGGTCCCGCCGGAACACATCAGAGACAGGAGTCCAACTGTGCCGTATGCTAGCTGGGACAAACGCAGGTCAGAGTCATAATCTTCCAGTATGCCTGGCTTTATTACACTTGCAGCCGATGCTGCAGCCAGTGGATTGGCAAACACAAGAGAAGCAGGAGGTAGTAGTGGCAGAAGCCCCTGTTTCCCTGCCTTGTGTAACACCCTCACCAGAGGACTTCGACTGGGAGAATGCAATGTGGGGATCGCCTCCACCCCCCGGCAACTATACTAATAGGCCTGAACCACCTCGGACCGATTCCTTTTTGGAAGAAATTAGGCTCTCTGATGCCAGAGTGGTTGCAGGGGCCTAAGACTGGGTGGCAGCATTGTTCCAGAAGAGGGGTTTTGGGTTCCTAGCTGGAGACGGGATTGGTGACGGGTGCTACGTCAACCGGTCCACATTGCTGTGAGACCATCTATCTTCACGATTCTGTACCCGGTATGTTGGGGAGGTGGTCACCTTCATAAAGGTGAAGGGCAGTAAGGGGTGGTAGGTGTATGACGGGTCTCCACCGCTGATGAATTCCAAGTCTTACAGCAGGAGACCGACATGGAGAGGATGCTGCATTGGATGGAGACGAGGGCTGATCTTGTTGGCCTGCCATCTGCAGATAAATCCACAGGGGCCAGAATTCCTAAAGGCGTGTCAGGATTGTCCAAGTTCCTCCCATATCTCTTAGGGGGTGCCCGTCCCCTAATTCCTCTGTCCTCCTCCCCAGTGGTGGCCATGATGGGGTGTGCTGAGGGGCAGGTGGTGGCAGAGAATGCCTCTGGAGGAGTAGCCCTTGCGACCCCGTAAGATCATCCAGCAGCAGATTACATTGCGGAAATGGCAACCTTCATCCTGGGCAGTATTCAAAAAGCTACTCCAGTCTTTTTGCTCCAGTTTAAAAGCACTTCCCTATAAAGGCCTCTTGTTTGTTCGCTGACCCATCCTGGCCATATAAGGACTGTTTACTGTTCTCAGAAGAGTGAAGCCTGTTTTTTTGTTAATTATATGTCTCCCTTTTTTTTTTTTTTTCTTTTCACTCCAGTTGTTGCGCTTCCCCCTGCTGGATTAGCTGGTTTGCAGCTTTCCGGCTACATCTCAAAGTCCTTAAAGGACGGCCATTTCTAAAAAAACAAACAAAAAACTCTGTGTTATGCTGCAGAAGAGGGAGACAATGATTGGCAGCAGTGGGCAGATTAAACATGCAGGGGGTGTGACTCTGCCCTTCGGCTCCAGCCTCTAGCCACCTCCTTTCTGGCTGCTGGATGTAAGTTTTCTAAGTGTATTTACTCAGGGTACAGGGGGGCTCAATGGCTGGGGGACCCCTTTCCTGGATGCAGCAGACATGCTGCATCCAGTGCTGTAATTAGATCACCATGCCTGGTTTGGTGACAGGTCCCTCTTTAATAGACTGTCCCTTAATGAACTGTGCTCTTATTGGACTTTGCCCCATTACCTTGATGGCCTGTATCTCACATTAATGGAGCCTGCTGATCCTTGTAGGACTTACTTATATACTATATATATTTATATATATCTTTTAGACTTATTATAGTCTGTGCTAACTACCCTGTTTCCCCTAAAATAAGACCTGTGTCTTATATGAATTTTTGCTCCCAAAGATGCGCTAGGTCTTATTTTCAGGGGATGTTTTATTTTTCCATGAAGAAGAATTCACATTTCTTGTTGAACAAAAAAAAGAACATTTATTATATACTGTACAGTAGCTGTGATCGCAAACCAGCAAAACCAGAAAAACTGTGTCATCCATCCATCATCCATCTGCAGCCCCCATCATCCCCAAATAATCCCCATCATCCATCTGCAGCCCCCACCACCCATCTGCTGCCCCCATCATACCCCAATATCCCTATCCATCTGCAGCCTCCATCATCCCCCAATATCTCTGTGCAGCATCATCATGCATCTGCAGCTCCCATCATCTCTCAATGTCCCCCTCATCCCCCTGCAGCCCCCATCATCCATCTGAAGCCTCCATCATCTCTCAATATCCTCATCATCTGCAGCCCCATCATAAACTGCAGCCCCCGTCATCCCTCAATATCCCCAGCATTCATCTGCAGCCCCCATCATCCCACATCAACTATCTGCAGCCCCCATCATTCCCCTGTAGCCCCCATTATCCATCTGCAGCCTCCATCATCTCCCAATATCCTCCTGCAGCCCCCATGATCTCCCAATATCCCTATCATCTGCAGCCCCATCCATCTGCAGCCCCATCATCCCTCAATATCCCCGTCATACATCTGCAGCCCCCATCATCCTCCTGCAACCCCCATCATCCATCGGCAGCCCCCATCATCGCCCAATATCCCCCTGCAGCCCTCTATCATCCATCGGCAGCCCCCAAAATACCCCTACAGCCCACATCATTTCCCAATATCCCCATCATCCATCTGCAGCCCACATCATCCTCCAATATCCCCCTGCAGCCCTCATCATCCATCCACAGCCTTCATCATCTCCCAATATTCCGATCATCCATCTGCAGCCCTCATAACACATACAGTACTGGTATTGCCGAAGCCTGCAACCACTGCCGCTGCTTTATTCATTCCTCCACATCTTCCTGTATGTACGATATGCGGGCGCCGGTCAGCGTAGATGTACGGTAATGTGGCCAATCAGATGCCAGCAGCCGCCATCTGATTAGATAGCTGCTTACTACCGTACATCTACACTGAGTGGCACCTGAAATGCCATACATACAGGAGGATGTGGAAAAATAAATAAAGGGATGGTAGCAGTGGAGGTTGGCTCCGGCAATAGCACATACAGTATTCATCATAGCTGCATGCCTTGCTCCTCTGGTTGGCAGGCATGCTGTTCTAAATTTTTTTTTACTAGATCTTATTTTTGGGGGAGGGCTTATATTTAGCAGCCTGACAAAAACCCCACTAGGTCTTATTTTCAGGGAAACATGGGAGTGCTTATTTTAAAGTTATCACTGTGTGTATTATAAATGTGAACTATTAATAATGTACCAACATATTATTTTTTCAAAGTTGCTATAATAAAGATTTGCAGTATTCCCTTAGCATTGCATAAGGTGTTAGAATTGACCCGCCCCAGGGCCGTGGGGTACCCAGTCCCGGGCATCGATTCACGGGGGATGTCACTGGGGCCTGTGCCCGTTCCCGTGACCCTGGTGGTCGCTTAAGAGAGTCAATTGAAAAATAATAAAAATAAAAGTGATTTGTGACGCCACCTACGGTTCCGGTATGGTTACCGGTGCTGCGGGTCAGACCTCCGGGGTGATGTTTGGGCAGCCAGATGGTTATGCTCCCTGTAGGTGGAGCAGGATGCCCGGGGCAGTTGGGCAGTTGTGGTGTATGGGAATTGCAGGACAGTCTATGGAGGGAGCAGGATCAGGGGCCGCAATAACAGTCACACACAGGGTTGATGTTTCCGTACCTTTTACTGATGGTTCAGGTATAGTCCAAGGTACAATCTCTGATGATACGGGTCCAGGTGGTCTGGTACCAGTTCAGGATCTCCACACTTGGCGAGTTATGAGGCCTCCTTGCTGCGCTGTGTCTGTGTTTCTGGTCCCAGGCTGTCTGAAGCTAAACCCTGACCCTCTCTTTCTGTCCTCACTTGTATGGCAGGCAGTGAGAGCACTGCTGCGGGGCACCGCTGTATTCACTGCGGTCCCGGGCTCTGCTAAGTGGCTGTGCCTCAAGTGCTGCTGTGGCCAGGAGATCTGAAGTCTCCTTGGCCTCTGGTCTTTACTGCTGGGCTAACAGGTCCCTTGCAGTCATGAACTCCGGTGTCCGGTTTCTGGGCGTTGTTCCTCTGGGGTGAACCGGTATGGCTCCAATTCCCCTGCTACTACTACTCCTTGCCTCGGACCCTCGCTCTAGGGTCCCTGACACAGGTTAGTAGTGCTCACTGGTACGGGCTTAGCACAGCTCTGTCACCAGGATGTCTTCACAGTCCTCCCTGGAAATGCACTCAGGAACTACACTGACTAACTCCACCTCCAAGCCTGAATTTATAGGGGACCTCGCCTGAACTTGGCTTGTAGAGCCCCCCTTCAGGTCTGGGGTGGAAGGTGTTGTGTGTTGGCTTACCTGATGTGGAGATCCTTCTCTGTCCCAGATGTATCTATGGCAACCAAACCCTGGGGTGCCACATTTTCCCCTAGTTAAATTCAGTACTCCTGGACTGAGAAACACAACATTTTCAAACATCAACAACAATATAAAATGTACAAAGTCTCAAAAGTAAAAAATTACAAAAGCCAGGGGCGTATCTAGGGGGGTGCAGCCGGACTTTTTGCACCGGGCGCCGCTCAGTGGGGGGCGCCAGTGCCATCATCAGGTGACCAGGCATCCGGCGCTGGCACTGCAGCGCCGCTGCCGGAACTGATCTCCTCCTCGCCGCATATTAGCACGGGCGGCCATGGAGAAGTGCGTGCACACACAAGCCCTGCTGCTGGTCCGCCCCCTGGCAGTTACCACCCCCCCGGCTGACGTCACCCGGCACCGCACAGTGGGACAGAGAGGACTGGAGAAGAAGAGCCTAACAGGCGAGAGGGGAGGGGGGGTGGTAGCTGACTCGGCTGGGAGTTATGAGGTGTATATATGTATACATCAGGCGCAGGCACACACTATGAGGTATAATATTATACCTCATAGTGTGTGCCTGCCTGGTGATGCATACATATATACACCTCATAGTGTGTGCCTAATATATATACAGTATATATACACCTCATAGTGTGTGCCTAATATATATACAGTATATATACACCTCATAGTGTGTACCTGATGTATATACAGTATATATACACCCCATAGTGTGTGCCTGATGTATATACAGTATATATACACCCATAGTGTGTGCCTGATGTATATACAGTATATATACACCCCGTAGTGTGTGCCTGATGTATACATATACAGTGCCTACAAGTAGTATTCAACCCCCTGCAGATTTAGGTGGTTTGATAAGATGCAAATAAGTTAGAGCCTTCAAACTGCAAACAAGAGTAGGATTTATTAACAGAAGCATAAATCTTACAAACCAAAAAGTTATGTTGCTCAGTTGAATTTTAATAAATTTTAAACATAAAAGTATGGGTCAATTATTATTCAACCCCTCAAACCACCAGCATTCTCTTTGGTTCCCCTAAAGTATTAAGAAGTAGTTCAGGCACAAAGAACAATGAGCTTCACATGTGTGGATTAATTATCTCTTTTGCCAGCCTTTTCTGACTATTTAAGACCCTCCCCAAACTTGTGAACAGCACTCATACATGGTCAACATGAGAAAGACAAAGGAGCATTCCAAGGCCATCAGAGATAATATCGTGGAGGGTCACAAGGCTGGCAAGGGGTACAAAACCCTTTCCAAGGAGTTGGGCCTACCTGTCTCCACTGTTGGGAGCATCATCCGGAAGTGGAAGGCTTATGGAACTACTGTTAGCCTTCCACGGCCTGGACAGCCTTTGAAAGTTTCCTCCCATGCTGAGGCCAGGCTTGTCCGAAGAGTCAAGGCTAACCCAAGGACAACAAGGAAGGAGCTCCGGGAAGATCTCATGGCAGTGGGGACATTGGTTTCAGTCAATACCATAAGTAACGTACTCCACCGCAATGGTCTCCGTTCCAGACGAGCCCGTAAGGTACCTTTACTTTCAAAGCGTCATGTCAAGGCTCGTCTACAGTTTGCTCATGATCACTTGGAGGACTCTGAGACAGACTGGTTCAAGGTTCTATGGTCTGATGAGACCAAGATCGAGATCTTTGGTGCCAACCACACACGTGACGTTTGGAGACTGGATGGCACTGCATACGACCCCAAGAATACCATCCCTACAGTCAAGCATGGTGGTGGCAGCATCATGCTGTGGGGCTGTTTCTCAGCCAAGGGGCCTGGCCATCTGGTCCGCATCCATGGGAAGATGGATAGCACGACCTACCTGGAGATTTTGGCGAAGAACCTCCGCTCCTCCATCAAGGATCTTAAGATGGGTCGTAATTTCATCTTCCAACAAGACAACGACCCAAAACACACAGCCAAGAAAACCAAGGCCTGGTTCAAGAGGGAAAAAATCAAGGTGATGGAGAGGCCTAGTCAGTCTCATGTCCATAACCCAATTAAAAACTTGTGGAAGGAGCTCAAGATTAAAGTCCACATGAGACACCCAAAGAACCTAGATAACTTGGAGAAGATCTGCATGGAGGAGTGGGCCAAGATAACTCCAGAGACCTGTGCCGGCCTGATCAGGTCTTATAAAAGACGATTATTAGCTGTAATTGCAAACAAGGGTTATTCCACAAAATATTAAACCTAGGGGTTGAATAATAATTGACCCATACTTTTATGTTTAAAATTTATTAAAATTCAACTGAGCAACATAACTTTTTGGTTTGTAAGATTTATGCTTCTGTTAATAAATCCTACTCTCGTTTGCAGTTTGAAGAATCTAACTTATTTGCATCTTATCAAACCACCTAAATCTGCAGGGGGTTGAATACTACTTGTAGGCACTGTATATACCTCAGGTATATATATGTATACATCAGGCACACACTACGGGGTGTATATATACTGTATATATATTAGGCACACACTATGAGGTGTATATACTGTATATATGAGAGACACACTGTATATATAAGGTGTGTATATATATACTGACTGACTGCACACACAGAGCACTGCTGTATATAAAGCACACATAGGCTGCACACACAGCACAGCTGTATATAGATGACAGTCATCTATATACAGCTGTGCTCTATGTGTGCAGTCTGTCCTATATATACAGCTGTGCTCTATGTGTGCAGTCTGTCCTATATATACAGCTGTGCTCTGTGTATTATGTGTTTCACTGCTTAATGTCCCCCCTTCTCCAGGGCCAGCATGGCTCCGGAAATAGTCTGTGGTCACCACCTGCAGAACCGCTACTTTGATGGGGCCGTTACATGGGACGACATCGCCGGATTTATCACCGGAGGGGGGGGGGCGCCAAAATAAATCCTTGCCCCGGGTGCCAGAAAACCTATTTACACCTCTGACAAAAGCCAATAAAACGGGAAACAGGTTAACAGTCCAAGGGCTCAACTGGTAAGCAGACCATACGGTGCTAGTACTTCTGCCACAGGCTGCGGATGAATATGTACAAGAAAGTTTTTGATCACCACCAGTCCTGTGATCTACTGGTCCATGTTTAAATAAAAGTTCAATAAAAGTGCAAAAGTTCATGCAATAAGTCCTGCAGGCACATTAAGCTTGACGGTTACGGATTCACTTGGTTGCAATGCATAAACAAAGAACATATTTACATTTCACTATGGGCATCTTGGATTAGGAGTCCTGGTTTCAACCTCCCACCCCCAGGACCTTGCGGTTCCTAACTTAATATGCATGGGGTTGAATCCAGTTATTCCACCCTTCTGTACACTAGTCTTTACAATCTGATTATTTACACACATGAGCACATATTTACACTTTTTCCATAGTACACTTTATTCTCTGTACTGGGTCGGGATCTGACCACAGTTGTTACGGCTGGATCTACACAACACTGGTGTCTCAACTGGTTGGGATTGTGTACTAGCGTTAGGTCCCCTGACACCGCTCCCCAGCTCACCTCTCCTGGGTCTGCATCTTCTGCTCCTCTACCGATCGGGCATCCGGCGTCCAGGCATGCTGTGTCTTGGAGCCATTGCCAGGTCCCCTTCCTGTCTGCTGACCACCGGGCTCACACATCAGCACACTACAATGGTCGGAGTCATGAACCTAATCAGCGGTGCACTAGGCGCGGTTACGTTCCTCCCCTATGAATATAAGGGCTGGCATGGCTCAACCTGACACTCCCCTCTTGACCAATAGCTGTTTGCCCTCTGGTATATCAGGCCACCTACACTGATGGTAGGTGCCTGATTATTGTGTTAGTATGCTTCTGCTTCTCTGACTGGTAGACAGGCCCACCTTGTGCTCTCCTCTGGTAGAACCTGTTCCAGCTCTCCTGACCCCGGGCTCTGGTGCCTCCTTCCCTGTTTGACCTCACCGTAGTATAGGCTAACCCTACGAGCCGCCCCCCCGGTACTAGCTGCTGTGGTATTTAGACCCCCTGGGCTTGCCCCTGACAATCCCTGTATAGGGGTTGGTTAAACTAGGACCAGATCACCCAGGGGAGTTTGGTACCACAGCCCAGTGGGTCCACTCTAGGATGCCTTTCCCCGGAAGCGTGACAGAATAATCACGCCATGGACCCCGCTGGTACCACGTTTTCAGCGCAAAAGGAGCTGGCTTATCTTCGGGAAAACCAGAACCATATTATGGCTTTCCTTCCGTCCATGTATACCTGGTTAGCCTCCCTTCAGACTTCCGACCTAGCATCTGCCGATCAGCTGGTGAGCCTACAACAGGAGCTGTCTGGGCAACAAGATACGCAGTCTCGCATGCTGTCTTATATGTCTTCGGTGGACGATCATCTGGTCTCCCTGCAGTCTGTAACCACGGCCTCGGCTCAAGCCACAGCCCATGACCGGTCTCCGGAGGGGCCCCAAATTCTCCGGTTCGTCTTGGAAAACCGCCTAGATACAGCGGTGACCCTAAGATGTGCCGTGGCTTCCTCAACCAGTGTCTTCTACACTTTGAACTGCTGCAACAGCAGTACCCCACCAATCGGGCCAGATTGGCCTTTGTAGTGTCCCACCTGGAGGGCAAGGCTCTGGCGTGGGTTAACCCTCTATGGAAGCGTGAAGACCCTGCGGTCTCTCACTTGTCAACCTTTCTAGAGACATTCTATAAGGTCTTCGATGAACCTGGCCGGGTCGCATCTAATACAGAATCCCTCTTCAACCTCCGTCAAGGGACCCTCACTGTTGGGCAGTACGCCATATGCTTCTGCACTCTCTCCTCCGAGTTGAGACGGAATAATGAGGTAATGACTGGAGCTTTCTGGCGTGGCCTGTCCAGCAGGATAAAGGACAATTTTGACAGTCGGGATATCCCAGCAGAGCTGGAGGATATGATCTCGCTAGCCACCCGCATCGATTTGCGTCTTCAGGAACGCTCCCGTGAATCTGTCAAGGAGAAGAGATCCATCCGGCCGCCTCCCTCACAATGCAGTTCGCCCAGTCCACGTACCGTGATGTCTGCCTCCGCCCCCTTTTCCAAACCTATGCAGGTGGATCGGGTCAGGGTGGCGGAACAATGCCGAGAGAAGTGGCTGGCTCACAGCCTATGCCCGTACTGTGGGGACGCATCCCATCAGCGCTGGTATTGTCCTGAAAAACTGGGAAACCTCCGCCTAGGTCAAGTAAGGGAGGCCATCCTAGGTGAGAGCGATGCCTCTCAACCCCTCACCCTACCCGTGCAGGTGATATGTCCGCAGAGACGCTTCTCTGAGCTAGCCTACGTGAATTCTGGGGCAGTAGGAAACTTCATTCGGCAAGAGGCGGTGACTCGGCTTGGAATCCCCGTAATACCCCTGTAGATGCCTCGCGTCATTGCGTCGGTGGATGGCAGACCACTGCAGGAGGTCGTCACAGAGGTGATGGAAGAGGTGGAGATGCAGATCAGGGCTTTACATCGTGAAAGAATTGCCTTCTATGTCCTGCCCGGTCTCTCCCATGCCCTGCTCCTTGGTCTTCCCTGGCTCCGGACTCATGAACCTGCCCTGGACTGGCGCTCTGGGGACATGCTGCGGTGGGGTCCTCTCTGCCAAGAGAGATGCCTGCAGTCCGTTCTGCCACGTGGTTCCCCGCAACCAGCTTCTGTTCTTCCTGTTTACCGGCTGCCTATTGGCAGTACGCGGACGTCTTCAACAAGAAAGGCAGAGGTCCTCCCGCCTCATCGGCTGTATGATTGCCCTATAGACCTGGTTCCCAGTGCTACACCACCCAGGAAACGAATCTACCCATTGTCCCCAGCCGAGTCGCAAGCCATGTCGGAATACATCGCGGACAATTTGGCTGTGGGCTTCATCCGAAAATCTATGTCCCTTGCTGGCTCAGGTTTCTTCTATGTGAAGAAGGAGGGCACCCTTCGACCCTGTATACATTACAGGGACTTGAATGAGATCACTGTCAAGAACAAATACCCACTGCCGCTGCTTCTGGAGCTCTTTGACAGGCTCAAAGGGGCTCGCATCTTCTCATTAGACCTCTGAGGAGCCTACAACCTGGTTTGCATACGTGTCAGGGACAAATGGAAGACGGCTTTCAACACCAGGGACGGCCATTATGAGTATTTGTTCATGCCATACGGGTTGTATAACGCCCCCGCGGTGTTCCAAGAGTTCGTCAATGACATCTTCCGCAACCTGTTGTACACGTGTGTAGTGGTGTATTTCGATGACATCCTCATCTTATCCCCGGATTTATCTTTTCATAGACGGCAAGTACGGCAAGTCCTCCTGCGACTGAGGAGGAATCGGTTGTACGCCAAGATGGAGAAATGCGTCTTTGAGCAGACCTCTTTGCCGTTTCTCGGGTACATTATCTCGGATTCCAGACTATGGATGGACCCTGAGAAGCTCTCCGCCGTTCTGAAGTGGCCCCATCCTGTGGGGACTAAGGCTATCCAGCGGTTCCTTGGCTTTGCAAATTATTATAGGCAATTCATTCCCCATTTCTCTTCCTTGATCAAACCCATCATGGCTCTCATCTGTAATGGTACCTTTACACGCCGCGACGGCAGGCTGGATACATCGCGCTACAAGCTACAATTGTAGCTTGTAGCGTCCATATCGCCTGTAGTAGCGGCGTCTGAAGAGGCGACGCTACAGCCGGCGACAGATACATCTGTTTATGGGCTCTGCTCATAAACTTAAGGCAACATCGCCGATTGTAGCGAGCTGTATCGGCGTGTAAAGAAGCAACGGAAGGCAACTCTGGACACCCGGCGATGTGGCTGCCATGTATCTAAGGCGTGACACAGTCGCCATGTTACCGCGCCCCATCTGCGATCATTGGAGGTCGCTCCTGCTTTATGATTGGTAGTCGCAGCATAGGGCGGGATATTTAAGGAGCTGACCAGTCACACTACACAATTACTCGAGCGTGCTGTATTAACCAGCCTCCTGCGATGCCTGGCCAATCCTGATGATATTGCGCTGTCCTATCATCGTACGGACGGCTCGTAATCCAAGATTGTTGCACGCCTATGTGCTATCCCTGCTGCACCGGGTCCGCCCATAGTAGCTTGTTGGAGCGGTGTGTAAACATGGTACGCTACGCTACAGCTGGCTACTTGAGACACCCGGCGATGTAGCTAGCTATAGATGTAGCGTGGCGTAGCGCACCTTGTCGCGGCGTGTAAAGAGGGTGCGTTGACCGTTTGTAGCCGTTTGAGCGTGCTCGTACACGTGAAGTAGCGCGATGTATCCAGCCTGCCGTCGCGGCGTGTAAAGGTACCATAAGGGAGCAAAGTTCTGCAACTGGACCCCGGAGGCCAAAGAAGCCTTCTCCACCTTAAAGCGCTCCTTCTCCGAGGCTCCTACCTTGCACCGACCAGAAGTAAACAGACAGTTCATTGTAGAGGTAGACGCCTCCTCCATAGGAGCAGGGGCTGTCCTCTCCCAGAAATCCTCTTTGGGTCGGTTAGTCACCTGCGAGTTTTTCTCGAAAGCATTTACTGCATCGGAGCGCAACTATTCTATCGGGGATCGTGAATTGCTGGCCATCAAATTGGCATTAGAGGAGTGGCGACAGCTCCTCGAGGGTGCCATTCATCGGTTCGTTATCTTCACTGACCATAAGAACCTGACTTATCTCCAGTCCACCCAGAGGCTCAACCTCCGACAGTTCCGGTGGTCCCTGTCCTTTGACTGTTTCAATTTTGAACTGCACTTTTGGCCTGGCAGCAAAAACATCAAAGCTGATGCACTGTCAAGGTCCTTCCAGCCGTCAGATGGGGAGGAGTTCTTCCATATCATTGACCCCACCAAGATAATCACTGTGGTTCCCTTACATATAGCTGGACTTCTGCAAGGTAAGACCTTCGTGGCACAGGAAAAGAGGAAGATAGTCCTGTTATGGGTACACTCGTTGAGAATTGCCAGCAATGTTAGAATTAAAAAGTGTCTCTCTGTGGTCTCTCGTCACTATTGGTGGTCTACTATCCGTCAAGACATCCACGATTTTGTTGCTTCATGTCCGCCATGTGCTAGAAATAAGGTGTCCAGGAAGTTGCCGGCTGGGCGTTTACTGCCTCTCCCAGTTCCATCGGCTCCTTGGCAAACACATAGCCATGGATTTCATAACGGATCTTCCCTGCTCCTCCGGCTGTACGGTCATATGGGTAGTTGTGGATCGCTTCTCTAAAATGGCCCACTTTGTTCCTTTGCCCGGTCTACCATCCGCTCCTGAGTTGGCCAAGATATTCATCGAAGATATCTTCCGACTCCACGGGTTTCCTCGTCATATCGTGTCCGATAGGGGAGTCCAGTTCACTTCCCAGTTTTGTAGGGCGCTGGGCAAGCATATGAACATCATGTTTGACTTCTCCTCTGCCTATCGTCCTCTGTCCAACGGGAAGGTGGAGCGCATTAACCAAGTCCTCACCACCTAACTTCGGCACTTCGCCAACGCTCATCACAATACCTGGATCTGTCTCCTCCCCTGGGCAAAATTCGCTTACAACAATCACGCTAGTGAGTCATCAGTTAAATCTCCTTTTGTCGTGGTATTTGGGCAACATTCTGATTTGCCTCTTCTGATCTCCTCAGCGTCCAGCAACCCGGCGGCTGATGCATTGTCCGTGGATTTCTCCAAGTTCTGGTGAGAGACCAGAGACGATCTGTCATGCTTTCGGGGGAAGGTGTCCTAGAGTCGACCCACTGGGCCGTGGTACCAAACTCCCCTGGGTGAGCTGGTCCTAGTTTAGCCAACCCCTATTACAGGGATTGTCAGGGGCAAGCCCAGGGGGTCTAAATACCACAGCTGCTAGTACCAGGGGGGCGGCTTGTACGATCAGCCTATACTACGGTAAGGCCAAACAGGAAAGGAGGCACCAGAGCCAGGGAACAGGAGAGCTAGAACGGGTTCTACCAGAGGAGAGCACAAGGAAGGCTTGACTAACAGCCAGAGAAGCAGAAGCTTACTAACTCAATAATCAGGCACCTCCCAGCAGTGGAGGTGGCCTGATATACCGGAGGATGTACAGCTATTGGTCAAGATGAATGTCAGGTTGAGCCGTGACGGCCCCTAGATTCACAGAGGAGGAGCGCGTCCACACCTAGTGCACCACTGATTAGATTCATGACTGTGCTGATGTGTGAACCCGGTGGTCAGCAGACAGGAAGGGGACCCGGCAATGGCTCTAAAACACAGCACGCCGGATGCCCAATTGGTAGAGGAGCAGAGGATGCAGACCCAGGAGAGGTGAGCTGGGGAGCAGTGCCAGGGGACCTAACACGCTCCTACACAAGCTTCCGGCAGGATGAATAGACATGCCGATAAGAGACGTCTAGATTTGCCATCTTTCCTCCCGGGCGATAAAGTGTGGCTTTCTTCCAGATATGTCGGGCTCAAGGTGCCATCCTACAAGTTAAGGCCGCGTTATATCGGTGCCTTCGAAGTCCTGGGACACATCAACGATGTTGCCTACAAGCTGAGACTGCCTTTCATGTCTCATTGTTGAAACCAGTGGTGCTTAATCGCTTTCATCCATTCTCTAGCACTGTGCCATGGCCTTTCACCTCCGAGAATGTTTATGAAGTCATGGATATCTTTGCCATGAAGAAAAGTAGAGGCAAAACCCTCTTCCTAATTGACTGGGTTGGCTTTGGTCCTGAGGAGAGGACCTGGGAGCCACGGGAGAACATTGATGCGCCACGCATTCTGGCGAGGTTCTTAGCACGCCTTTGGAGGAGGAGGCATGAGGGAGGAGGTACTGTTAGGTCCCCTGGCACTGCTCCCCAGCTCACCTCTCCTGGGTCTGCATCCTCTGCTCCTCTAACAATCGGGCATCCGGCGTCCAGGCGTGCTGTGTCTCGGAACCATTGCCGGGTCCCCTTCCTGTCTGCTGACCACCGGGCTCACACATCAGCACACTACAATGGTTGGAGTCATGAACCTAATCAGCGGTGCACTAGTCACGGTCGCGCTCTTCCCCTGTGAATGTAGGGGCCGGCATGGCTCAACCTGACACTCCCCTTGACCAATAGCTGTCCTCCTTCAGGCCACCTTCACTGATGGGAGGTGCATGATTATTGTGTTAGTTTGCTTATGCTTCTCTGACTTGTCGTCATGCCCACCTTGTGCTCTTCTCTGGTAGAACCCGTTCCAGCTCTCCTGTCCCCGGGCTCTGGTGCTTTCTTCCCTGTTTGTCCTCACCATAGTATAGGCTTACCCTATGAGCCGCCCCCTTGGTACTAGCAGCTGTAGTACGTAGACCCCCTGGGCTTGCCCCTGACAATCCTTGTATAGGGGTTGGTTAAACTAGGACCAGCTCACCCAGGGGAGTTCAGTACCATGGCCCAGTGGGTCCACTCTAGGACGCCTTCCCCCGGAAGCATGACAATTAGTATCTACTACTGGTGACTCACTGGTGTCTGTACCATGAGTGGGCCTATGTCTTACAGGTAGGCTTGGCAATTGTCTGTGACTTCTTAGTCTTACCATAGGATTGACAGGTTCACCAATAGCAGGATTCTCTGGTACTGCTGCAACAAGTGGTTCTTCAAGTCTCTCTTCCTGTAGTTCTAAGACTTCAACAGGTCCATCTGGTCTTCTCGGGAATTCTGCTGGTTGAGGGAAAGTTATAGTGGTACTATTATGGCTCCATTATACTGAGGCCAACTTTCAGGAAAGTCTCCAAATACAATCAATATCATTCTCTCCTTCTTTTCTTCTTTTAGTTGTGGTATACAAGGAATTACTTCTTTTGGTTTCAACTGTTCAGTGTATTTCTTAAGATGGTTTCTAGAAACTGCTGCTGATGTTTCTCCCCTGTCTTTGCTAATTAAGCAGACTTTCTTGTTATCAAAGTTAGAGGGTAATACTGTATAGGGTTCTGCTTCCCACTTGTTATCAGGTTTGTTTGTTCTACTTTTTCTCTTTAGAACCATTTCTCCAGGTATTAAGGGAGCAGCTGGTGCATTCTTGTAGTCTTTCTCTTGCTTCACCCTGATTTGGTTTAAGCTTCTTTCTACGCACTCTTGTTCCGTTTTGTACTGCTCTTGGCGTTTAGTGTCCCAATCAGCATTAGGTGAACTAGTTTCAGGCATGACAATTCCCATCTTTAAATCAATTGGTCATTTCCCAGGTCTTGCTCTCATCAAGTACGTTGGCGCGCAATTTGTGGAACTTACAGGGATGTTGTTGTACATGTCCACTAAGGCAGGCAATTTCTCTGGCCACATGCTTCTTTCATCTAAAGGCAAGGTTTTCAACAGGTCTATGGCCACCTGGTTCATTTTCTCACACATGCCATTGGTCTGTGGTTGGTACGGTGTGGTTCAGATTTTCTTGCACCCATGCAAATTGCAAAACTCCTGGAACACTTCAGCTTCAAATGCAGGACCTTGATCTGTCAACACCTGCTCTGGGTACCCATGTGGTCTACAGAAGTATGCTTGAAAGGTTCTCGCTGCAGTTCTTGCTGTTAAGTCCTTTTTGGGTACTACTGCCAGAAATTGGGGATAGTGATCCACCTTACTGAGGGTGTACGTATAGCCTGACCTGCTGGGTGTCAACTTCACATGATCCAAGGCTATGAGTTCTAGTGGCTGCTTGGTGACAATTGGCTGTAGTGGAGCTCTCTGACTGTTAAGATCCTTTCTCCTTAAGTTGCATGTGCCACAGTTTCTGAACCAATTCTCAATGGTGGTTCTCATGCCAACCCAATGGAATCTCTCACGTAACAGTACCTCAAGCTTCTACCACCCGAAGTGTCCTGTTCTGTTGTGGTACGCTTCTAGCACCATGTGGACATCTCTCTTCGGCACCACTATCTGCCACACCATCTCGTGGGTTCTGGGGTTGATGAAACATCTGCATAGCCTACCTCCGTAGATGAACAACCTGCTCTTCTCCTTCCACAGGTGCTGCGCCTCAGGTGGGGCATCTGGGCTAAGACAGGAATCCGGTTGGGTTAACAGCTCTTTCACTAGGCAAACAGCCGAATCACTGTCTTGTGTTTCTTTCCACCTGTTGTGAGGTAACGGGTTCAGCGTGTGCCTCTTGGTGTTAATCTTTAGCAAATTTGTTACACTGGGATACACTGTTGCGGTGAAAAGCTGGCAGCTCTGTCTCTTCTAGCTCATTCAAGTCTTCTCCTGCATCTTGTAAGTGAGGCATTCTTTTTTTTTTTAAACCAATCTTTTTTATTAAAACATAAGAAAAGGGACATAGTACAATAAAAAGCACATATGATGTTAGGGTGCCCTCACATTTGCGTTCCCCTCCGCAGTGTTCTGCAGAGGGGAGCCGCATTGTGACCGCAGCACCGCAAGCCCCTATCTTTATAATGGGAGCGCACGGTGCTGCGCTTGACTGTGCATGACCGTGCGCACCCATTCACTGCCATATGTGATCTGTGCGCCGGCGGATGCCTGCGCATAAATCAGCCAGTCTCGTCCGCACCAAAAATGCAACATCACCAGGGGAACGCAAATGTGAAGGTAGCCTTAATCACATTGAAAGCAGGAAATTTCAAACAATCCCCTCCCTGTTCATTTGTTTGTATAAGGCGAGGAAGTAAATAGGAACAGTTGGGTCGAAGCAACTAAGGAGAGTGGGGGACAGTACTGAGGAATAGACATGTTCTAAGCTGATGTATCGTAGTTGCGTGTAAATGATTACTTGTTGGGATAGAAGGTGGACATTTTCCATGTGTCCCACCAAGTTGAAATCTTGTTTTTCCTGGATAAGTCATGTGGCAGGATTAACTCATATTGGTGGTGGAGGTTAAGTCTTGAGATCAGTTCACCTCCGGTGGAAATAATGTGTGTTTTCCAGTGTTTGGCGATGCATTGTCTGGCTGCTATTAAGATATTGGTGACCATAGGCCGTAGCGTGGAAGGAACATCTTCCAGGTGAAGGCCAAGAAGAGAGGTTTGGCCAGAGAGAATGAAAGGGATGTGAGTTACAGATGTTATAGGTGTTCGACCTCTCGCCAGAATTTTTGGAAATTTGGGCATTCCCACCATATGTGAGCCATAGATCCTGTGAGGTTGCATTCTCTCCAGAAGAGTGGGGAATGAAAACCCTTGAATTTAGATAGCCGTAGTGGGGTCATGTACCAATTGAGCTGTAATTTTTTAGCCTGTTCTAAGTGATTAATACATGTAGAAAATTTGGACATGTGAGTGAAAGCATGCCTCCACTCATCCATAGTGGCTGAAAAGGAGAGACTGCTTTCCCAGGACATCATGTAAGTGAGGAATTCTTGAAAGTGCATCAGCGATGGCGTTTTTGCTGCCTAGCCAGTATTTGATGGTGAAGTCATAGTTTGACAACCGAGCCATCCATTGCTGCTCCACTGCTCCTAGCTTCGCGGAGTCCAAGTGTGTAAGTGGGTTGTTGTCTGTGAAGACAGTGAACTTCGCAGCCGCTAGGTAGTGCTTGAACCGTTCTGTCACAGCCCAGACTAAGGCTAGGAACTCCAGCTTGAACGAGCTGTAGCTTTCTGGGTTCCTCTCGGTAGTACAGAGCTTCCTACTTACATAGGCAATCACACGTTTTTTACCCTTCTGCACCTGCAACAACACTGCTCCCAATTCCACATTGCTGGTATCTGTGTACAGCATGAACGGTAAATTGTAGTCAGGGTAGGCCAGGATCTCTTCTCCGGTCAGGGCCCACCTCATCTGCTTGAAGGAGTCTTCTTCTTTCTCACCCCATTCAAACAGAGGGCCAGAGGTCTTGCTCTTCTTGGTCTGGCCTACCAGGAGATTTTGCAAAGGTTCTGCCATCTTCGTAAAGCCCTTTATGAACGTCCTGTAGTATCCTACCAGCCCCAAGAACTGACGTACCTCTCTGAAGGTTGTCGGTTTTGGCCAATCTTTGATTATGGTGATCTTGTCAGGGTCTTGTGCCACACCTTCTGTGCTGACCACATGCCCAAGATACTGAACCTTCGGCTTCAGCAAGTGGCACTTTGATGGCTTCAGTTTCATACCAAACTTCGATAATGCTTCAAATACCTCAGCTAGATGCTCCAGATGTTCCTCATACATCTTGGAATATACAATGATGTCATCAAGGTACAGCAGCAAGATCTCGAAGTTTCGGTGCCCCAGGCAATACTCCATCAGCCTTTGGAATGTTCCTGGTGCATTGCAGAGTCCAAACAGCAGGCTATTGAACTCACACAGACCCATCAGCGTCGTGAACACGGTCTTCCCCCAATCTTCTGCTATGGAAACCTGCCTATACCCACTGGTAAGAATCTAAGGTGGAAAAGTAGTTAGCAGCTTTCAGTGCAGCAATTGATTCCTCAATGCGGGGTAACGGGTTAACATCTTTGTGTATTATGCAGTTTATTTGCTTATAATCCACACACATCCTCATTGTGCCATCTTTCTTTCTTACTAGGACAAGTGGAGCTACCCAGGGGCTACAACTATCTCTAATAACCCCAGCCTCCTTCATTTCCCATAACATGTCTTTAGCACGCTGATAGTAAGCTAATGGTACAGGCCTGTATCTCTCTTTTATTGGTAGATGGTTTCCTGTGGGTATGTGATGGTGTACCCCTTTTATCCTCCCAAAATCTAATGGATGCTTACTATAGAACTTTTCGTACTCTTGCACTACCCGAATAACTGTGCTTTTGGTGAGAAGGGGTCGAATCAATGCCTACATGCAGCTTCTGACACCAGTCCTCCAGCTGTCCCTTGGAGCTGTTGTCCTCCGCCTGGTTGGACGGGGTCAAGGGTTCCACTGCCTGCATTGAGTTGTTGTTGACAGTGAACAGCTTGGCAATGGTAGCAAATCTGGTCAGTTAGACCTCTTCTCCACAGTTTAAAACTTGTACAGGTACCCTCCCCTTGCGTACATCAACTACCCCCCTGGCTGTCAGGACCGTGGACCTACTATCGGAGTACATGGACTCGACCATTGCCTGGTAATCCTGCCATCTGAGGCCTATTGCTGCCCGACACCAGATCATCATTTCACTTCTTGGGGGCAACACAATATGGAACGGATCACTTATCCGTACACTGCCGATTTCACAACCGGACAACTCTACCTGTTGTCTCCGCAGGAGGGCCCTGATCTCTTTCTGTAAGACCCATTGCTGCCCAGTGCTGGCAGTTTCCACAATCTGTTGGAGCAAGAAAAGCACTTCACCTAGACAATTTTCAATCACATTAGTGCTTAGTATTATCACTGGATTTTTCTCACCAGGATCAGTTTCAACCACAATAAGTTCTTGGGCCTTTTACTCTACCCTCCCCACCTTTATTGTCACCTCCCTGAACCCCACTTGCACTACCGGCTGTCCATTGACCACATATATAGTGAGGTCCAGGTCTGGACGGGTGAGCTCAGACTCGGCCCAAAATCTTTTGTAAAGGATATGTGGGATCGTTGTCACCTGCGAGCCGGTGTCCAATAAAGCAGATGTGGGAATACCATCTAACACGATAGACAGGATTGGCCGTCCTCCCACATATCTATCGTGCCAGTCTGACGGGCCTGGTTGTCTTATTCCTGGGGGTTGGCCCTCTGCCCCAGGGGGTCACTGGTTTAAAGTACATGACCTGGCAAAGTAGCCCGCCTCGTTGCAACGGCGGCAGATGGGTTGTCCTGATGAGTCGTAGCGGTTGCTGGGTCTTCCTTTGGACGATGGGGTCCTCCTTCCTTGCATCCACGGGATGTCCTCGGCGCTGTCGGCTAGCTGGATCCTCCCTGGCGACTTGGGTTCCTGCTGGAGTTGCATGGCCTTTAAGATCATGCCCACATCTCTTGTCAACTGCTGCACCTGGGATTGCAAGTCATCAGTAGCACCAGGTGTCACAGTCTGTCCTTTGGTGTCTGCTGTGGTTAAGGAAGGGGAAGCCACCTCCACGGAAGACGTGATAGCTGGCTGCAGCTGAGGTGGAGCTTCTATGGTCACAGTGGCTTGCAGTGCTCTAATGGCCCGGTCTTTCAGGGTTGAAAAGTCTAAGTCTGGATGTTCTAGGACCCATAGACGCAACTGTGTGTGATAGACTGGTGAATGCAGCCCCTCGATAAACTGTTCAATCATCATTTTATTTTCATCCTGCACACTCTCTGGGTCTACCTGCTTTAAGGCCTGCAGCGCCTCCTGGGTGTTCAAGGCATAGTCCTGTATACTGTCCTGCAGCCTCTGCTTGCAGTCGTAGAACCTCATCCTTAACTCAGCCTCAGTGCAAGTCTCAAAAGCAATTCTTAATTTAGCAAATACTCGGGCTACTGTCTCTTCATCTGTGTCTAGCCAGTCTTTAGCCTCACGCTCAGCTGCTCCCATCAGGCGCCCCAGCAATGCAGACACTTTTTGCTTTTCAGTCATAGCATACATATCCAAGACATTGCGCATCTTTTCTCTGAATCCAGCCAGTGTATCTGGTTCCCCAGTGTATTGCAGTAACCATGCTGCTCTCGGCACGGCAGGGCAAGCAGCATGAGTGGGGCCACCGCTTCAGGTGCTGCGGCTGCTTCAGTGGTTGAGGAGCCAGCCGGTGCTTCATTTCGGGATAAGTCTAGGTTGGGAACCGCTGCATCGGCACCCCTTTGTGCACTCATCCTCCCTCCCCCCTAGTTAACTTCAGGAAGTCTCTTAAAAGAAAAAGCAGTCTCCGACTCCTCAGGTGTGGAGTTGAGCGCTCTCGGATATTTCCGGAATCGGGCAGCTACGCTTCGTCGGCTGATGTAGGAGCGTGGGGCGGGCTTATCTTTGCGCCCTTTCAGCACTTACGGCCCCCTTTTTCCTGCTCCCCGTGTGGCACAGTTATGGCGGCCCAATTTACAGTTCAACACAGTCAATACACGGCACACAGTACCCGACGGTAACGAGCATGGGATCCTGTTGGTGACGCCAGAAAGCTGACCAGCCCCAGGGCCGTGGGGTACCCAGTCCCAGGCGTCGATTCACGGGGATGTCACTGGGGTCTGTGCCCCGTCTCGTGGCCCTGGTGGTCAAAAGAGTCAATGGAGTAATAACGATAAAAATAAAAGTGATTTGTGACACCACCTACAGTTCCGGTATGGTTACCGGTGCTGCGGGTCAGACCTCTAGGATGATGTTTGGGCAGCCACATGGTTATGCTCCCCGTAGGTGGAGCGGGATCCCCGTAGCAGTTGTGGTGTATGGGAATTGCAGGACAGTCTATGGAGGGAGCAGGATCAGGGGCCGCAATAGCAGTCACACACAGGGTTGATGTTTCCGTACCTTTGACTGATGATTCAGGTATAATCCAGGGTACAATCTCTGATGGTACGGGTCCGGGTGGTTCAGGATCTCCACACTTGGCGAGTTATGAGGCCTCCTTGTTGCGCTGTGTGTTTCTGGTCCCAGGCTGTCTGAAGTTAAGCCATGACCCTCTCTTCTATGGCAGGCGGTGAGAGCTCTGCTGTGGGGCACCGCTGTATCCACTGTGGTCCCGGTCTCTGCTAAGTGGCTGTGCCTCAAGTGCTGCTGTGGCCAGGAGATCTGAAGTCTCCCTGCCCTCCGGTCTCTACTGCTGGGCTAACAGGTCCCTTGCAGTTACGGACTCCGTTGTTCGGTTAATGGGCGCTGTTCCTCTGGGGCGAACCGGAATGGCTCCACTCCCCCCTGCTACTACTACTCCTTGCCTCTGACCTTCACTCTAGGGTCCGTCACGCAGGTTAGTAGTGCTCACTGGTACAGGCTTAGCACAGCTCCATCACAAGGATGTCTTCACAGTCTCCCCAGAAACTGCACTCAGGAACTACACTGACTAATTCCACCTCCAAGCCTGAATTTATAGGGGACCTCGCCTGAACTCATCTTGTAGAGCTCCCCCTTCAGGTCTGGGTTGGAAGGTGTTGTGTGCGGACTTACCTTATGTGGAGATCCTTCTTTGTCTCAGGTGTATCAGTGGCTACCAAACTCTGGGGTGCCACAGAATTATCACCTCTGTAGGTAAAAACAATTACCGTATATACTCGTGTATAAGCCGACCCGTGTATAAGCCGACCCCCCTACTTTTGCCCCCAAAACCTGGGAAAACCTATTGACTCGTGTATAAGCCGAGGGTGGACCCCAGCACAGCTATACAGCCCCCAGCAGTGTGGTATACAGCAGCCCCAGAGGTATATACAGCAGCCCCAGTGGTAGTATACAGCAGCAGCCCCAGTAGTATATACAGCAGCAGCCCCAGTGGTTAGTATACAGCAGCCCCAGAGGTGTATACAGCAGCCCCAGTGGTAGTATACAGCAGCCCCAGAGGTATATACAGCCTCAGTGGTAGTATACAGCAGCCCCAGTGGTAGTATACAGCAGCCCCAGTGGTAGTATACAGCAGCCCCAGTGGTAGTATACAGCAGCCCCAGTGGTAGTATACAGCAGCCCCAGTGGTACTATACAGCAGCCCCAGTGGTAGTATACAGCAGCCCCAGAGGTATATACAGCCCCAGTGGTAGTATACAGCAGCCCCAGTGGTAGTATACAGCAGCCCCAGTGGTAGTATACATATAGATCTATGACAGATCAGAAGTGCTGTGCCAATGTTGTTATTCTATTCCTTGCAGATTTGGTGCAGATTTTGGGACAGAAAAAAGAAATCTGCACCACATCTTTTAGCGTGGGTGACCCAGAATGCTTAGGCCTCACCACGCTGAGAATTCTAGCCTCCAGCTGCCTGGGTTTCCTTAGCTGCCAGTCAAAAATACAACATTTAAAATTTTTTTTTAGTTTTACAGTAATCTGATGTCAGTTTGGTTGCCATAATGGCAACCCTTCAGAGACGCCAGCAAAGAGGATGGACAGGGTTAAGTCTGACTTTGAACTATCAAAGTGGGAGAAGTCTGATGCCTGATGTTCCTGAGCGGCACTGAAGTTTGGTAAGAAAAAGTTTAGAAAGCTTGTAATACCTTTGAAAGAGAGCGCTGTACTGTGAACCCACTTGGCCGTGGTACCGAACTCCCTTGGGTGAGCTGACTTATGAGAGGACCCCTGTACAGGGATCTCCAGGGGCAAGCTCAGGGGTTCTAAATACCAAAACTGCCGGTACCAGGGGGGCAGGTCATAGGGGCAAAGGTCTTACAAGGCATAGAGGGTAGCAGCACACATATTCGAGAGAGGTAAGCGTAACAAGTCACTGTGCATGGAGGAGTCTGGCATTCAGGCAAGTGAAGGATGACACCAAGGGGCTGCAGGTGTGGAAGTGAGCATGCGGAGCAGGTCACAGGACCACAGGAGATGTTAGGTGGCTAGTAGCACAAAACTCAGAAAAAGTAGGGATTAGGTGTGCACGAAACTAAAGGACAGAGAAGCACATAGAGGACCTGACAATCAGCAAGGCTAGCAAAATGCAAACTGACACAATAATCAGGTACCTCCCAATAGGCGAGCTATTTCACAGCTATTGGCTGAGAGATACTTCGAGGTTAGGGCATTCTGTCCCTTTAAATCACAAGAGGATGGTGCAGCTGCATCCTAAGCACACCCCTGAGATGGCCAGGGGGCACACACATGCTACAAGAGCTGATACCCAGAGGAGGGAGAGCAAGGGACACAGGAGGAGAGGTATGATGGCTTCCCTGACATAGAATGCAGGGACTCTGGGAGCAAAGCTGGCGGTATATGGGAGAGAGCAAGCTGAGAGAGGACGAGTCGGGAAGTAGCAGAAGAGGACCAAACAAAGCTAATGTCTGTAAAACAGTTTGAGCTGTAACTTTTGGTCCCCTTTGAAGTTGTTTTCTAGGTTCTTGATTTTGCCTCCAATTGATCTGAATGGGGTTCAGACGTTTGGCGAATGGTTCACCGATCTATTCGGCGAACATATTTCCATTTAGCGAACAGAGCTGAACTCGAACTTCAAAAGGCTCGCTCACCTCTACTCCTAGACACCCTACAATTGTCACTTCATTCACACCACCCAACTGTCAATTTAAACATATATTTCTAGAAGGTAAAACAGAGGAACATCACTATAGTGGTGTACTACCAATGGTGGCAGACCACGTGGCTGCCATGGGGCCCATGAGTCTTGGCGGGGCAGTACCAGTGCCGGCACTGGGCCTCCTTCTGCCCGACATTGCACTTTCAACTGTATCAACAACATGGAGGCTGCTACAGTTGAAAGCAGTGATGAAAGAGCAAGCGCTCAGCTCCCTCTTTTATCATTCTCCCTAGGCATATGCGATTTGATGTCTCAGCACAACAGTCTTGATGATGTCACAACTGTTGGTTATAATTGTGATGACCTATTTAGGGATATCATAGGGCAAGCCGTCGTGGAGTGGGGGCACCCGGAACATTAGGGTGTTTATACCTCCACGGTCAGGTAGCCCTACAGATTTAGGGACAGAATAGGTATATCCATACTGTAAATGTGCTTTTTCCTTCAGTGAATTTGTAAATACACATCCCTTTGTTTCCACTTTTGTACACTTTGTAGAATAGACCAGTCATTTTTTATAAAAAGAATCAATAAAATGTATTCTTTTAACGCTATCCGGAAGTGGTAGTCCTTATATCTGTAATACTGAAAAGAAAAAAAATAACTACCTTGTTTATTATATACCTTTACTTACAAGTTTCGCTATAGCCCACCAGGACTCCTTGTTTTGCATATGATTCCCACTTGGAATGTTTTTCTTTGGGAACATACACAAACGTTTTGCTTCCAAATATCCTGAGGTGCTTCAGGTTAGGCTTCTCGCAGTTCCATAGCTCATATGGAGTTTTAATTGTGGCTTTACTTGGCAGTCTGTTTTGAAGATAGCAATCTGTCATGATAGTCTCTCCCCAATACGTTGTATTGGTAGATTGGCATCAAATAACATACTTCATCCACTTATACAGACAGTGCGGTTCTTTCTCTCTGCAATGCCATTCTTTTCTGGGTTGTATGGAATGGTACTCTGGAACACGATTCCGTTCCTTTTCAAAATGGTTTGCACCTTACTACTTGTATACTCAGTCCCATTATCTGCACGCAGGATTTTTGGCATTCTTCCAAACTTGTTAAACACTATGGCAAGATATTCTTGAGGTTTCTGTAGAACTTCATCCTTACTGTGAAGCAGGTAGGCGACTGTATATCTGGAGTAGTCATCAATAAATTTGAGAAAATATCTTTTCTTGCTCGGAGTTTGAACATTTATTGGACCGCAAACATCTGTGTGTATCACATCCAGTGGCTGTGCAGATCTAGTGCTGCCTACTTTAGGAAAGGATTTTCTGGACATTTTCCCTTTAAGACAGCTAGTGCATTTCATCAATTGACTACACTCCTTGATTTCAACACCATTTGCTAGTTGACCTTGCTTCTTTACTGCTTCTGGGTCTCTGTGCCCAAGACATCTTTACCATACATGGATACAGTTCTTATGGAGATCTTATCTAGCACTGTACACTCTTTCTTTTTTTTATAATTCTTTATTTTTACATTTATGCGAGTTAACATCAGAGCGTTAACAACAGCGTGAACCAATATATCAATCAGTTGTTTACATCAACTGTCCATATCACTTAAGAAAATATAATAAGCCAGGCGTAGGATAAAACGAATAACGTCATTACAATATTCCTCGTCATATGTGTACCATACCAATGTGTATCAATGGTCTACCCAAAGTGCCGATCTTCCTCGTACGATTAAGAAACAAAATTCTCTGATGCTTTGCTTATCGCTTCGTAACGGGAGTTAAGACTGCCTAGCAATAACTGTAATAACAAACAGATAAGGTCCACTTAACCTGAATACAAAAAGACAAAGACAAACATATTCAAAGAGAGAAAGAGAGAAAGATGTAGGAAGAGGGATAGTTAGGGATGGATGGGGGAGGGGAAGAGAAAAAAAAAAAAAGGGGGAAGGGCGGAACAGAAAACAAAACGGGAGTATATAGCATAATAGTCTAATAAAGCCTCATTAAAGTAGGCTCAATAGGGTACACGGACATGGCGAGTCAGCTACTGATCTCTGTAGGTCTTATACAGATCAGACTGTTGAAATGACATCCAACTAAACCAGGTATTTCTAAATTGTACATAAGTATCATGAATAGAGGAGGTCAAGTCTTCCAAGTGCATGAGGTCATTCACCTTGTTCAGCCATTGAGCAACAGAAGGGCCAGACTCTCTTTTCCAAAGAATTGGGATGCAAGATCTCGCAGCCATTACCAGAAATCTCAAAAGGGACCGTTTATACTTGTGGAGAGGGATCTCACAGTGGTGTAACATGAAGAGACTCGGGCCAAGTTCACCAGGGTAGTCTGTGACCACTCGAATAATCTCCACCACTTCAGACCAAAACGTCTCAAGTCTTGCACATTCCCAGAATATATGTAACAGTGTACCCTCCGCCTCACCACACCTCCAACAACATGCCTCAGTGGAGGGGAAAATTTTGTGTAGTTGCGAGGGGACCCTGTACCACCTAGTTAACAGCTTATAATTAGCCTCTTGTAATCGTGAGCATATTGAGGTAGAGTGTGCCAGTGTGTAAATGTCTGATCTCTGATCTAAAGACAATTCCAACCCTAGGTCTGCCTCCCAATCCAGCATGAACTGTGGTGTTGACAGGTCCGGAGGCGAGATCAAAAATGCATATGATCTCAATAGAGCATGCCTACAGTCCCCAACAGTCTGGCATAGGTTTTCGAATTGCGTCTTGGGTCTGTGATAGGTCGATTTAGCGGGAAGCGACCGTAGATGATGTGCAAGTTGAAGACATCTCCAGAATCCTAAAGGTATCGGGTGTGTGATTGAATTAAGTTGCTCAAGGGAGGGCCAAACGTCCCCGTCACCCCAACTCCCCACCCTGTCCACTCCCTCGGAAATCCATCTTTGAAATATAGGGTCATCTATGCTGGGTTTAAAGTCCGAGTGGGTCAGAATCGGGAACATAGTCGAGGCACGTGGAATTATAGAAGTCCTTACTAGTTTATGATCACATATCTTAAGGGTAGGTCCGATCGTTGGATGGCTAGTAATAGCCTCATCCCTTCGCAAAGTAACCCATGGCAATGTTTGTAGTCTGAATGGAGTGAAGCCCTGTTCTATTTAAACCCACAATTTGTTCTCGCTGTGTCTGCACCAGTCTATTATACGTGCAAGGTGACTAGCAATATGGTATAATTTAATGTCCGGTAGGTTCACTCCACCATCACCCCTACGCCTGTGTAAGATAGATCTTGCCAATCTTGGTTTCTTTTTGTTCCAAATAAATCTCGTCTGGATTTGTGAGACCGATTTAAAGAACGATGCCGGGATGGTAATGGGAAGCGTCTGCAGGTAGTATAAAATCCTTGGAAGTATCGTCATTTTAAAAAGTTGACATCTTCCCATCCATGTAAAGGCGGACAACATCCATCTCTCGCAATCCACTCTAATTGTAGACAACAAGGCGGGGTAGTTTGCTCCGTACAGATCACGGACGTCTGGTGTAAGCTGCAATCCCAGATAACGAAGGGCTTTGGGTGACCAGTGAAAGGCAAAGGCACCTTTCAACTGATCGTACACTCTTTCTTTGCATTTTAGCTGACAAAGTTCATTTTGGATTTTTCCTTCTGCAAGAGTGTGACCCTACTTTGATATAATGCAGCTGTTGTCTTTAAAAGTACATTCCCCTTTTACGTAAGCTTCTTTACAGACAGAAGATTGCTTTCAAGACTAAGAACATAGAGGACATCCTTTACCGGGATCTTTCTGCTTTGTGCTGAGGAAACTGGACAGTGGAGGTAGCCGTCTCCTACTCCTTCTGAAGTCATATATTAAACATTAGCTAAGATGATCTTTTCTGACTTGCTTTCATCAAGGTCAGTGAAGAAGTCGTTATCATTAGTCATATGGCTGCTAGCACCAGAGTCTATACACCATATATGCTTTACAGATAAGCATGTACTGGTATTAAATGCAGCTTCCACACATGGAGATTTTTATTTTACAGCTGTTTTCACCTTTTGTTCACTGTTCTGCTTTTTAAGCTGACTCATTCTTGCTTTCCAAACTCTGCAATTTGCTTTAAGGTGGCCAGGCTTTTTACAGACAAAGCATTCCTGTGATTCCCTTAGATTGCTCTTATTTTTAGGAAAGTTCTGTGTCTTTAATGCTTTTTCTGCTTTAGATTCATTACTGCTGCTTAAAGGGATCCTGTCACCCCCAAAATACCTCAAAAGATATTAAAAGCTGTCCCTAGAGCATAGTAACACTTACCCTACACTCCTTTTAGCTCCTAAATGCAGCAAGTGAAATTGAAGATAAATGTTATTACAGTACCTTATTAGGGATGATAATTAGTGACTATGGTATTCATAGTCACCCTGGCAGGCTGTCCCTCTTCATGATATCACGCTTCAATAGGCGTGATCTTCAAATCAGCTTAAAATGCGCGCCTCCCCGCTCTGTGCTGTCTTGGCCGGCCTGTAGTGGGCTGGGTGACGCGAATCGCGTCATTTCCGGCGCCGGGTGACGGTATGTACACCCGCGCCGCTCTGTTAGCTTCAAAACGCGCACTGCGCATGCGCAGTGCAGGTCTTGAAGCTAACAGCGGCGCGGGTGTACATACGTCACCCGGCGCCGGAAATGACGCGATTCGCGTCACCCAGCCGCACAATGCAGCGGTCCGGCTGCCATAGGAGAGAGGGGAGGCGCGCATTTTAATCTGATTTGAAGATCACGCCTATTGAGGCGTGATATCATGAAGAGGGACAGCCTGCCAGGGTGACTATGAATACCATAGTCACTCATTATCATCCCTAATGAGGTACTGTAATAACATTTATCTTCAATTTCACTTGCTGCATTTAGGAGCTAAATGGAGTGTAGGGTAAGTGTTACTATGCTCTAGGGACAGCTTTTAATAGCTTTTGAGGTGTTTTGGGGGTGACAGGATCCCTTTAAGTTCTGCGTTTTTTGCTTGAATTCATCTACAAGCTTGCCTTTGACATATTCTAGTGTGAGCTGATCATCTGGCTGTGCATCTAATGCAGTGACAAGTGTGTCATAACTTTCTGGAAGACCACTTAATAGTAGTGCAGCTACATTAAAGACTTTAATTTCTCCAATACCCCTGAGACGCTCCACAATCTCTAGGGTGTTTCTTATATAGTCCTGCATATTCTGGCCATCACTTAGCTTAGACTGGTACAGAGATAAAGCTTATTGCTAAGATTTGATCTTTCATGCACTTTCTGTAAATCATCCCACATCTCCTTTGCAGTTGCACATTTGCATATATGCACAATCTGATCATCATCTACACTGAGGGAGATAGTGCTTTGTGTTTTCTGATCCTTCTCTACCCAGTCATCTGGTAATGGATGAACCACTTGTTCCTGTGTATATTTCCACATACCTTCTCTTATGAGCAGCATCTTTGCCTTGAATTTCCATGACTGATAATTCTGTTTGGTGAGACTTTGCACTGAGAACTTGCAGGGATTCCTGCTTGTGGACATCTTCTCTGTTGCTCTGCTGCTTTTGCTTTTGTTGCTGTATTATTCTTCTGTGTGACTCTGTGTTCTGTGTCACTCCTGGGGCTCTGTATCACTCTGGAGTTCTGTGTCATGCTGGGCACATAACCTGTTGGCAGCAGATCATTCAGGATACACTGAAAGCGTGTTGACAACAGAACTTAGCTTTAATTAGCAAAAAACAGTTACAGATATGAAGGGCCTTGTGGAAACAGGAATATACATCTTAAATGTCTCTTTGCAGCATTAGCAAGCTGCTGTGCTTCTCTTCACATGCACAGACACAGGAAACTGGTTACAGTCACATGATATTTCCTGTGTGTGAGCCTCAGGGAGTGTTTCTTTTTTTTTTTTTTAACTAACTTTACTGACAATGCACAAACCTAGCAATACAACACGTACACATACAGGATTGGAGTTGTTGCACTAAACATATTCCAACAATTATAATATATGGAGGACTATGGAGGGGTGCATTATAATATATGCAGGACTATGGAGGTGCATTATAATATATGGAGGACTATAGGTGGTGCATTCTATTAATATATGGCGGACTATGGGGTGTAATATAATATATGTAGGACTATGAGAGGTACATTATAATAAATGGAGGGCTATGGAGGTGCATTGTAATATATGGAGGACAATGAGAGATGCATTATAATATATGGAGGACTATGTGGGGTGCATTACAATATATGAAGGGCTATTGGGGGATAATGATATATAGAGACGTATATAGTGCATTATACTATGTGGAGAACTATGAGGTTCATTATATTATATAGAGGACTGTGGGGTGCATTATACTATATCGAGGGCTATGTGGTGCATTATACTATATGGAGGAATGTTGGATGCATTATACTATATGAAATACTATAGGCGTGCATTATACTATCTAGAAGGCGACGTGAGGCCCATCTACTTATATAATCGGGAGTTCTGGAATTCGGGCAATGTAGCCGAATCCCAGACTCCTTTGCGCGACTGCGAGCAATGACGCGCAGCGTCATTGCGAGCCGCTGCCGCATTACGCATCATCGCTCGCAGTCCCGCCGCACTACCTCACACCGCCGCCATCCTGGCAACCGTCGGCCCCGCAAGCCCGACGCTGCCCGGATGCCGGCGGTGCCTTCCGCCCCTCACCCCTCGCCCCTCTCACCGCTGGCGCCTCGGTGCTGTCCGACTTGCGGTGTAGGGCTGTGGGCTGTGGGCTGTGGGCGGGTGACAGCAGCCACTCACATCCTCCTGTTGCCGCCGCCCGCCAATGGGAGTGAGAGGGGCGTGTCAGCCTGCAAATACTGACACGCCCCGGCAGCCAGTCACGTCCTCCTCTCGCCGCTCCCCGGAGCGGCCATACAGCACCCGGTACACGATCCTCCCAGGTACACCCTGCCCCCAGACTGTGCTCACCAGCCTCAGTCACCGCTCCTCATCCCCTCTAACACACACCGGCTCCCCGCCGCTCCCGGCCCACAGAGGCAAGAGGACGGCACATCCAAAAACCTGTGTATATATATATATATATATATATATATATACACTGCAGAGTGCCATAACCCCTGTCCTGTGTATATATATATATATATATACACTGCAGAGTGCCATAACCCCTGTCCTGTGTATATATATATATATATATACACTGCAGAGTGCCATAACCCCTGTCCTGTGTATATATATATATATATATATACACTGCAGAGTGCCACAACCCCTGTCCTGTATATATATATATATATATATACACTGCAGAGTGCCACAACCCCTGTCCTGTATATATATATATATATATATACACTGCAGAGTGCCACAACCCCTGGCCTGTATATATATATATATATATATATACACTGCAGAGTGCCATAACCCCTGTCCTGTATATATATATATATATATATATATATACACTGCAGAGTGCCATAACCCCTGTCCTGTGTATATATATATATATATATACACTGCAGAGTGCCATAACCCCTGTCCTGTGTATATATATATATATATTACACTGCAGAGTGCCACAACCCCTGTCCTGTATATATATATATATATATATATATATATATCTCTACTTATATAATCGCCAGTTTTGGGATTCGGGCACTGTAGCCCAATCCCAAGATGCTTTGCGGCACTGCGAGCGATGACGCGCAGCGTCATCGCGAGCCGCAGCCGCACCACTGTAAATAAAAAAAAAAAAATTCTCACCTCTCCCCGAGCCCCCGCCGTCTTCCTCCAGCCTCCCGGTGCCTGCAGAGCTCTTCTACACCAGTACAGGACCTGCGGTGATGTCAGAGTCACGTGACACCAGCTTACTCCATGGTAACCGCGGGTCACGTCACTCTGACATCACCGCAGGTCCTGAACTGCTGTACAAGAGCTCTGCAGGCATCGGGAGCCTGCGGGAGCCACCGGGAGCCTGGAGGAAGACGGCGGGGGCTCGGGGTCATGTGAGCATAATATTTTTTTATTTTTTTTAACCCCTGCCTTGCTGGAGCGCCGCCACACACGCCTGTATACTCTGCCACCACCACAGACACCTGTATACTCTGCCACCACCACCACACACGCATATATACTCTGCCACCACCACAGATGCCTGTTACTCTGCCGCGACCACCACAGATGCCTGTATACTCTGCCGCCACCACCACACATGCCTGTATACTCTGCCGCCACCACAGACGCCTGTATACTCTGCCACCACCACAGACACCTGTATACTCTGCCGCCACCACCACAGACACCTGTATGCTCTGCCCCCACCACCACACACGCCTGTATGCTCTGCCCCCACCACCACACACGCCTGTATACTCTGCCGCCACCACCACACACGCCTGTATACTCTGCCGCCACCACCACACATGCCTGTATACTCTGATGCCACCACCACAGATGCCTGTATACTCTGCCACCACCACAGACGCCTCTATACTCTGCCGCCACCACACACGCCTGTACACTCTGCCACCACCACAGACATCTGTATACTCTGCCACCACCACAGCCGCCTGTATACTCTGCCACCACCACAGACGCCTGTATACTCTGCTACCCACAGACCCCTTTCTATACTCTGCTACCCACAGAGCCGCCTCTATACTCTGCTACCCACAGAGCCGCCTCTATACTCTGCTACCCACAGAGCTGCCTGTATACTCTGCTACGCACAGAGCCGCCTCTATACTCTGCTACCCACACAGCCGCCTCTATACTCTGCTACCCATACAGCCGCCTGTAAACTCTGCTACCCATACAGCCGCCTCTATACTCTGCTACCCACAGAGCCGCCTCAATACTCTGCTACCCACAGAGCCGCCTGTATACTCTGCTACTCACAGAGCCGCCTCTATACTCTGCTATCCACAGAGCCGCCTGTATACTCTGCTACCCACAGAGCCACCTGTACAATCTGCTACCCACAGAGCCACCTGTACAATCTGCTACCCACAGAGCCACCTGTACAATCTGATACCCACAGAGCCACCTGTACAATCTGCTACCCACAGAGCCTTCTCTATACTCTGCTACCCACACAGCGGCCTGTATAATCTGCTACCCACAAACCCGCCTGTATACTCCGCTACCCACAGACCCGCCTGTATACTCTGCTACCCACAGAGCCTTCTCTATACTCTGCTACCCACACAGCGGCCTGTATAATCTGCTACCCACAAACCCGCCTGTATACTCTGCTACCCACAGACCCGCCTGTATACTCTGCTACCCACTGACCCGCCTGTATACACACAATTTATTTCACCCTGCTCCCGATGCAATTGCATCGGGCCTTTTTACTAGTTATACTATATGGGGGACTATAGGCGGTGCATTATACTGCAGGTGCATCTCAACAAATTAGAATATCATCAAAATGATAATTTATTTCAGTAATTCAATACATAAAGTGAAATGCATATATTATATAGAGTCATTACAAACAGAGTGATCTGTTTCAAGTGTTTATTTATATTAATGTTGATGATTATGGCTTACAGCCAATTAAAACCCAAAAGTCATTAGAATATTATATAAGACCAACTGAAAAAATGATTTTTAACTCGTAAATGTTGGCTTACTGAAAAGAATCAAAGAAAAAGAAGGCGATCATACTCCTCTTATTATACAAAGTGAAATTTCTTTATTCAATATACAAAAAGACAAACAGGGAGGTGTTTCCACCAGCAGAATTGGTCTTAAAAGCAGGCAATTCCAGTAATTTTACATGCACATGAGTAAAATACACTTATTACATGCAAATTCATAAATACTGATCCAGACAATAAACTATCATATAAATTTCAATATATTATGATAACCGGCCTGATATAAGGATAGTGACACCTGTAATGGCAGTTAATGTTATAGGATTTGAACTATCTTGCAGGAGCACCAGCACAGATTAGTCTGTTTGATTGCAGTCATCCGACTTTCACGCCAGTGTGTCCGTACCCTTAGGGCCGCTTTACACACACCAACGTCTGTGTCCAACTTCTGAATAGATCTCTGGTTGCAGTGAAATCATGGACACATTGTTCCATTTGTATACAGCCACAAAATGGAACAATCTGTCCATGATTTCACTGCAACCAGAGATCTGTTCAGAAGTTGGACACAGAAGTTGGTGTGTGTAAAGTGGCCCTTAGAAAGATACTCAATTTGTGCAGTAGTGAAATACACTTTTAAGCAACATGCACATAATAAAAATAATATTTATTCACTTATATTGCGCCATTAATTCCACAGCGCTTTACATACATCAGCAACACTATCTACATTGGGGCTCACAGTATAAATTTCCTATCACTATGTCTTTGGAGTGTGGGAAACCCACGCAAACACAAGGAGAACATTCAAAATCCAAGAGATATTAAGTATTTGGTAAGTTTTTTACCTCAGAATTTGGTGAGTTTTTTTACCTCAGTATTTGGTGAGGTTTTTTACCTCAGTATGTGGTGAGGCTTTTTACCTCAGTATTTGGTGAGGTTTTTTACCTCAGTATTTGGTGAGGTTTTTTACCTCAGTATTTGTAAGACAAAACCAGGAGTGGAACAATCAGAGGAAAAGTATAATAGAAACACATCACCACGTCTGTATTTTTCATGCACTTTTGGGTTGGGGTACAAATACTGAGGTAAAAATTGACCAAAGACTCAATGTGTGCACTTGGCCTTGCATGAAACATTGTCAGAAACACGTCATGTAGAGTTTTGACACTAGAGGGCACTAGAGCATTTTACACAAGAACAGCACAGCTTAACAGTTACATGGATCTGACAAATTACGATTTCCTTGTAGGTAAGGCTGCTTTCACATAAGCATTTTGCTGATGTTTACGGCTGATCTGGCAGATGGGCCCGCATCTGCCCGATCGGCCGCCTAGCAGCCGACTTGAGGCCCGGATCTGGCAAGCCTAATGCATTGTCAATGGGGCTTGCAGTCGGGTGCGACAAGTGCGGTTCTGCCGGATCTGGCACTTGCAGCGGCGAAAAAAAAACGCCACTAGCAGCGTTTCTTTTTCGCCGCTGCAAGTGCTGGATCTGCTGCATTCGGCAGAACCACACTTGCTGCACCCGACCGCAAGCCCCATTGACAATGCATGGGGCTTGCTGGATCCGGGCGTCAAGTCGGCTGTTAGGCGGCCGTTCCTGCACATGCCGTGCCATCTGCCAGATCGGCCGCAAACTTCGGCAAAACGCTGATGTGAAAGCAGCTTAAGATTAGTAAATAAGTGGTCCCTTCAATAATACATAGAATGTAATAAATACTACTGAACAAAAATAAAAAGTTGACCGCTCTACACTGCATCTCATCTCGTTTCACATCTCCATTATAGCGGCTTCCACCTATAACAGAAGATATGACTCAATGTCGGATCTGTCCTACACATGTGGTCAAAATTGTTGATACCACTCGTTTAATAAAAGAACAATGGTCACAGAAATAACTTGAATCTGACAAAAGTAATAATAAATAAAAAATCTATGAAAATGAACAAATGAAAGTCAGACATTGCTACCCCTTAAAATAATGTGACAAAAGGGACTTGTTAAATCAAGGTGTGTCCACTAATTAGCACCACAGGTGTCTACAATCTTGTAATCATTCAGTGGGTCTGTATTTAGGGCCACACAGGGGTGCATCTAGCCACCCTGCCGCCTGAGCCGATTGGAGGCCGGGAAGGGGGGGGGGGTGCTAGCCGCCCCCTTCTCTGATGCCGCTCCCCCTGGCTGCCGCCGCTCTGGACTCAGGGCTCACACTGTCCAATGGACGGTGCGGCCTTGGGGCCACAGATACTCACTGTGCTGTTTGGTGACATGGTGTGTACCCAGTAGTGTATCTCGAGGGGGCTGGTGGGGCATTTTCCCCACGTGCAGCAGGCAGGGGTGCGCCATCAGGCTCCCTGCTGAAGCGCTTGAGGTGTTTCTCTGCTGGCCACATTGTGAGCTGGCTATTCTCTGCTCCTGCAGTCAGCTGACAGTGGGAGCAGAGAATTTGCAGCTGCCGACTCCTGCAGTCCATGTATAGGCATCTATCAGACGCCTGTACCATTGAAGCAGTGTCTTCAGCTGCCCTATTCCCCATACTTCCAGGTCAGGGGGACCTCAACAGCATGATCAGATCGCCTGACCATGCTGATGACGTCACTCAGCAGAGGCAGTGCAGCATGGTACGAGGCTGGAGGAGAAGAGCACTCCACATAGAAGCTCAACTGAAGACCTGAAGATTAACGTAATTAAGGGAAGGGGGACAGCGTGGAGGGAGAGGGTAGGGGGATTGTGAGCAGGAAACTTGGTGAGGAGTGTGAGCAGCAAACTGGAGGGGGGAATGTGAGCAGTAAACTGGGTAAGGAGAGGTGGGGAGTGTGAGCAGGAAGCTGGGGGGGAGTGTGAGCAGCGAACTGGGGGAGAGTGTGAGCAGCAAACTGGGGGGAGTGTGAGCAGGAAACGGGAGTGTGAACTGTAAACTGGGGGGGTGTGTGACCAGCAAACTGGGATGAGTGTGAGCAGGAAGCTGGAGAGGGAAGTGTAATTAGCAAACGGGGAGGGGGGAAGTGTGAGCAGGAAGCTGGGGGGGAGTATGAGCAGCGAACTGGGGAGAGTGTGAGCAGCAAACTGGGGGGAGTCTGAGCAGGAAACGGGAGTGTGAACTGTAAACTGGGGGGGGGTGTGATCAGCAAGCTGGGGTGTGGAGGGGGAGGAGTGTGAGCAGGAAACTGGTGGGGAGTATGAGCAACAAATTGGGGGGCGTGTGAGCAGGAAACTGGGGGGAGTGTGAGCAGCAAATTGGGGGGCATGTGAGCAGGAAACTGGGGGTTGTGAGCAGCAAACTGGGGAGAGGGTGGGCAGAGTATGAGGAGCAAACTAGGGAGGGTGTGGGGGGAATATGAGGAGCAAACTGGGGGGAAAGTATGGGGGGAGTGTGAGCGGCAAACTGGGGCGGAGAGGGAGGGGGGAGAATGAGGAGCAAACTTGGGGAGATGATGGTGGGAGAATATGTGAGCCAAACTGGGGGGGAGAGGGTGGGTGGAGAATATGTGGGTCAAAATGGGGGATAGAGGGAGGGGGGAATGTATGTGAGCCAAACTGAAGGGAGATGGTCGGGGAGAATATGTGAACCAAACTGGGGGGAGAGTATGGCGAGAATATATGTGAACCAAGGGGGTAAATTTGAAGATCCAGTATAAAAGAGTGAGGGGGGATCAGTGTGGTCACAGCATGAGAAGTGAGGGGGGATGGCTACAGCACCGTATGATGAGTGAGAGGGGGTTGGCTGTGGTACAGTATGTGGCGTGAGGTGGGAAGAGTGTGGACACAATATGAGGAGTGAGGGGGATGGCTGCAAACACAGTATATGGAGTGAGGAGGAGATTGGTGTTGACATAGTATGTGGAGTGAGGGGGGATGGCTGCTGCACAGTATGTGAAGTGAGTGGGGATGGCTGCAGCACAGTATTTGGAGTGAGGGGGATGGCTGCGGCACAGTATGTGAAGTGAGAGGGGATGACTGCGGCACAGTATTTGGAGTGAGGGGGATGGCTACTGCACAGTATGTGGAGTGAGAGGGGGATGTAAGGAGGAGATTGGTGTGGACAGAGTATGTGAAGTGTAGGGGATGGCTACGCACAGTATGTGGAGTGAGGCCGAGGTAGTGAGGAAACAGTAGGGGATGAGAAAAATGTAAGGGGGCTCAGAATAGAGAGTGAGTAGTGTGGGGATGTATGCAGAGGAGGCAGTGTATGTGGACAGTACATGATAAGGCTCACCGGGAAAATATAGATATTTTGCAAATAAGAAACCACCAACCAAGGAAAGTGAAATAACACAGAATCAAGACTCACCAAAATACAGGCGCTGGGGAGTGTAGAGAGTAGGGCACAATTAATACCTAATAGATCGGCTTTTTATAGCCAGAACCCGGAAATTTGGATCCGGTCAAATTACTCTAACGTCACTACGTGACGGGTCACCTGACCGCGCTGACCCAAAAATAGCGGCAAACAGTGATAATATTGTATTAGATATAAACAAATGCCATAAGAACAAAGAAAAGAGGAAAAATTAATTGAAAACTAGTTAAACAGGGATAATGTATGGAAAGAAAAGAGAAGAGAAAAAATGAAACTATAAAGAATAGTATTCAACTATGAAAAAAGGGGGGGAAAGATGATCCAGGCTACAAACAATATAGAATAATAGTGTAAGTAAACATAGAGTGTTACCTTCACCAAAGGAAATCAGCATCTTTGTGTGAAAAGAACAAAAGAGAATAAGCGAGCCAAATAGAACAGCATTGTATAATTATCCTAGGGTACCGTCACACCTGGCCATATCGGCGGCGATTTCATAGGCGATGCAAGGGCATGGCCTATTGCCGCCAACATCGCCGGTGCATCGCCTAATGTAAAGAGGTGATGTCGACGCCTTAGAGTAGTCGCCTGGTTTCCTAGCACTGCTCTGAAACCAGGCGAGCACTCTGGGGCGATGTGTACACATCGCCCCATGTAACATGGGGACGGCGATGTTACAGGCGATGGGAGCCATAGGCTCCCATGTTACAGAATCGCTGCTGGGGTTTTTGGACACCCCAGCGGCGATGGCGCCTGTAACATCGCCGGTTCGTCGCCGGAGGTATCGCCGCATGTAAACACGTGACAGCAACGCTGGCGGGGCGCCAAATACATGCGCGCTCTAATATATATATATTTTTTTTTTTTTAAAAAGTGGGTGAATCCTAAGTGAGACGGGGTATGGCCACACGTGCAACACAAATTCATCATAATGTTTGCCATTATGTGATAAAAATTACACGAAATGGAATGGCATTCGAAAGATCTAGATCTAGATTATTAAAGATCTAGGAAAGGAGAGACAAAAAGGCACAAATGGGTCTTATCGTTTAGATAAGATCGATGTATTTGTAGGTGTATATGCTCACCTGGTCTGGTTGTGCAAACCCACAACCAGTATGCTCGCTTGGACAGCTGCCGCTGCATCCGCTCTTCCATGTGCACAGTGGCGGTGAATGCAATCCAAAAGGAAAATAGTGCTCCAATGATCCGCGCTGCCGATGGAACGAATGACCAGGACCACAAACTTCTTAGGATGCTGGGAATAAAAGTAGCAGCATCCTAAGAAGTTTGTGGTCTTGGTCATTCATTCCGACGGCAGCGCGGATCATTATAGCACCATTTTCTTTTTAGATTAAGCTTATTAAAGAGGCATTCGTCTTTTAATGGATGTGGTGCAGCTGTACTTCTGCCTGAAATTCATCAAATTGGCAGTCAAAATAGTGGTCTTAAAGGGGTTGTCTACTCATGTGGCCGCAAGTATGCAATATGCATACTTCCAGCCACATTCTGATGAGTGGGGCCCAGCCTTGCTCAATACAAGTGTACTAAGCAAAGCTGCACCCTTCTAGTCAGAATGTGGCCAGGACTATGCATATAACATACAGCCATTTGACCGCCATTCTCGACTCTGAAACCGGTAAATCCTCACAGTGTACTGTGCATGTGATTTGAGGATTGACAAGCTTGTTATGAATGAACCCCTTTAATGAATCAGAGGTCAAACAATTAAACAATATTGTTGCAGTGGGCACTGTTCTCAGGGCGACACTATACTTATTCAAAGGAATAAACTCAGAGAACACTGAGTATTTATGTGCAGTGTAGCCTATGATTGCTGTGCTTTGCATATCAATGTGAGAACCCAGCCTTTATGCATGCAATCTGCAGGGCAGAAGGACCAATATGATTAAAAATGGGGGCAGGGAGGTGTTGGGACAAAGGTGAGTTCTGTCTGTGAAAAAACAGACAGTCCACAGATAGCAGAACAACCAATGTTATTGAATAGTGCAGTGCAGATGAGCAATTTTTTTTTCACTAACTGAATCTGTGGCGCCCCTGCGGTCCAGCCGCCACTACCAGTTTGCGGCAACCGGGATCAGCAACTCCAGTCACCCACAAACACACCCAACACACCCCAATCCCAGAGCGAGTGGGTGAACCCAGGTAGTGGGATGGCTCAGGCAGCTGTGGGATAGTGGGGGAGCAAGGTGGAGGGTGGGAAGTTAGGAGGAGCAGTCAGGAAGTGGGAGAAGGAGCAAAGGGACAGAGCACAGGAATTGGTCAGTCAGTCCAGAGAGGGAGTTGAGAAGAGAGCACAAAGGAGAAGGACCTGGAGGGCTTGCCCCGGGTCCCAGGACAGTAGACTGCAGTGAGACAGAGAGAGAACCCTATGTGTGCGGGAAGTGAGCAATCCACCCGTATACCCGAATCTGCCGTGAAGTAGAGGGGCAGGTTGAGAACTAGGGGCCTGACCATGAAGGTGGCGAGGAGGCTCCAAGCTCCAACCACAGAACTGGGGGCCACGAGATCTCCAAGAGCTGTGGCTAACTACTAACACAGCCCAGAGAATCCAACTGTAGTAGGGCCAGAAAAGGCCTGTGGCTGCTGGTTCGGGGCTCTGTGTGCGGAGGCGCGTGCAGGAAGGAGGAGAACAGGCAGCGCAGAGAGAGGAAGGCCTGAGAGAAAAGGTACACAAAAGGAGTGTACTGGACAAGCCATCCTGGCTGCTGAGAACTACCCGGAGTGCTACTGAAACAACAGCTGTAGCCTGCAGTGCCTCTGCAGAACTCAGAACTGCGTGTGACTCTTCTATTACCACCTGAGGAGCAATAGACTGCTGCCAAACCGCACATAATGCAGGGCCCTGCAGGTAAGCCGCCCTGACCCTACCAGTAGCCAGCTCTGCCCCGCTGGCCCTACATCACCCTAACTCCCTTCCACTCCGGATGCCCTGGGGACCCGCTCCTCCCGTGGGGAGCCAAACCATCACAGCTGCAACTCCATCAGCCCCAGAGGTCCCAGACCGCAGCAGCGGCCCCTACCGGCCGCCTTTCACAGGTGGCATCATGGACAAACTCTTTTTATTTTACTTTTATTTTTCTTTTTACCTCTTTTCAATCCTCCTTTTTACTGACCGCTCAATAGGGGACCACGGACTGGGTCACAGCCTCGACAATGTTGAGAGGGCCTGGTTCCGAGTACCCCACGGCCCTGCTGGGGAGAGTCAAATCTGCATGTGAAAACATTACAACATGCACTAGTCACCTTCATATGTCTGGTCAGACTTGCCCATTCGGGTCTAAGGGTGTGCAGAAAAAAATGGATCCCTTACAGAAAATCCATACAGCATCTGTATTTATATGGGTATATTGACAATTCTTTTTTCAAAAATCTTTTTTATTAGCCAATAAATGCATTAACATACAGGAGAGCAATCGAATTACTCACAGAAAATTTGCATCAAATAACAAGAAAAAAAGTATTGAAGTTTATAAACTGAAAGGTATCACACGGAATAAAGAGTATATTAGCTATCATCATCTCTTGATTAGCTTAGGGCAGTGGCGTAACAATCGCAGACGCAGGGTTAGCGGGTGCAATGGGGCCCGGACCTATAAGGTGGAGGTGGACCATATAAACCAGGGTGGGGGACATATACACCACGATAAGGGCCATATTCCAAGAGGAAGACCATATATAGAAGGATGAGGGACATAATGAAGGGGGAGAGGGGTCAATTTGTGAGTCTTTAAAGGATTTAGAAAGTTACATGAGGTGCATACATTAAATTTCACACTGGGGCCCGCCAGACTCTGGTTACGCCACTGGCTTAGGGTAAACAAATCTCGAAGCACAGTTGCTCGCCACACCACCTTTTGCTAGTGTTTAGGAATTCTTCATCAAAAAAGTCTAGCGGAGATGGAGGCACAAAAAGTATAACAAAAAGAAAGCAGTAGGGAGAATAGGAAAAAAGGTTATCAGAAACAAGAAAAGAAAGGGGTAAATGAAAAGGACGAGGGGGGGGGAGGATGGGAAGGAATGAGTAGCAGTGGATGTGGTAACTACACACCCCTCCCTCATGTTTCCTTAAGCATTATCCAACTTGCCCATGTTCGAGTATATTTGGATATCTGATTGTCGGTGTGGGCGGAGAGCCTTTCCATTCTGCAAAAATGGTCCATCTCTCGCCTAATCTGTCAGGGATGATGAAGACTGAGATTTCCACCTTCTTGGGATAATTGTCCATGCTGCCGTAAGGCAATGCCTGAGAAGGTCCAATTTGAGTACCTTAAACGTGCCCGGGATCATGGACAAGAGGCCAATCTGAGGTATACATGGTGTGGATTCTCCCGTGACGTGACCGTAAACATTGAACACTCTTTGCCACAACCGAAAAAACCAGTGAGCAGAGCCACCAAATATGTAGGAAGGAGCCCACCTCCGACTCACATCTCCAATACTGATCAGATATAGAGGGAAAGAGCTTATGCAGACTTTGAGGACAGCGATACCAGCGTGAGACAAGTTTATAATTACCGTATATACTCGCGTATAAGCCGAGTTTTTCAGCCCAAAAATTGGGCTGAAAAGTACCCCCCTCGGCTTATACGCGAGTCATATACTGCAGCAGCCCGTCGGCAACCCGCATCAGTATACAGGCCCTCCCCCCATTAGTATCCAGGGCCCCCCCCCCCTTGCTCCGGAAACCTGTAAAGTAAGATCATTATACTTATCACTGTCCTGTCGCCGCCGTCCCCGCCGCTGCCATCGCGATCCTCCGGCTTCATCCGTCTTCTTCCGGCTTACTCGGGTCGGCGCAGGCAATGACTTCATTGTCTGCGCCACCGGAGGAAGCCGGAAGACGCTGGATGAAGACGGAGGATCGCGATGGCAGCGGCGGGGACGGCGGCACAGGACAGTGATAAGTATAATGATTTTACTTTACAGGTTTCCGGAGCAAGGAGGGGCCCTGGATACTAATGGGGGGGCCTGTATACTGAAGGGGGTGGCGGGCGGGCTGCTACAATATATACCTCTGGGGCTGCTGTATACTACCACTGGGGCTGCTGTATACTACCACTGGGGCTGCTCTATATACCTCTGGGGCTGCTGGGGCTGCTGTATACTACCACTGGGGCTGCTGTATATACCTCTGGGGCTGCTGTATACTACCACTGGGGCTGCTGTATATACCTCTGGGGCTGCTGGGGCTGCTGTATACTACCACTGGGGCTGCTGTATATACCTCAGGGGCTGCTGGGGCTGCTGTATACTACCACTGGGGCTGCTGTATACTACCACTGGGGCTGCTGTATACTACCACTGGGGCTGCTGTATACTACCACTGGGGCTGCTGTGTATACCTCTGGGGCTGCTGTATACTACCACTGGGGCTGCTGTGTATACCTCTGGGGCTGCTGTATACTACCACTGGGGCTGCTGCTGTATATACCACTGGGGAGGCTGCTGTAACACTGCTGGGGCCTGTATATACCACTGGGGAGGCTGCTGTATACCACACTGCTGGGGGCTGTATACTACCACTGGGGAGGCCTGTATACCACTGGGGGGGCCTGTATACCACACTGCTGGGGGCTGTATACCTGTGCTGGGGTCCACCCTCGGCTTATACACGAGCCAATAGGTTTTCCCAGATTTTGGGGGCAAAAGTAGGGGGGTCGGCTTATACACGGGTCGGCTTATACACGAGTATATACGGTAGTCTCCTGACTCTTGCATGCCATCGCTAGTTTATGAGTACAGAGCAAAGTCTTGCTCCAATCCTGAGTGGAGAGCCAAGCTCAGATCTCTCTCCCATTCCCTCACATACCACAAAGTTTGACGTCATCACGGGACACAAGGATACTTCATATGCGAGACAGCGCATGCTGAAGGACCGAGTCCTGCAGAAGTAATGACTCAAAATCCTTTCCTTACTTGTAAGGGTAAAGGGGGGTGAGGCGGACGAGACAGAGGATCTAAACTGCAGGTATTGGAGCCAAGGAATCACACATTTAGGGTACAGCAAACAATGCTCCGTCTGTGTCGGGAGGGCTGGGCTATGCATTGAAGTCTGGGCGATTCTCACTTTGAGGTTCGATGTCCAAACGAAGAATGTTCTCATCGGCGGCAGGAAATCTGGATTATCAAACAGTGGAGTCATAGGTCCCCAAGATCTGGATAACTTGACTCTCCCGTTCTCCTTGTCCTACAGCCGCAAGGTATCTTGTGTCAGTAAAGAAGCGGATATCCTGTCCGGATGACTATTCTAATTAATCCAAGGCAATGAGGTCAATGACCAACCAACCAGGTATTCCTCCAAATCAATCCACTGCCATGACTCCACACCATGAAACCAATCAACAATTCTCACGAGAGTGGAGGCCGTGTGATATAGTCGGAAATTAGGTAGACCCATGCCCCCAGCGCCATAATCTTATCAAAAAACAAGGGCCCCAGGCAGACCTGCTTGAGCATCCGCCGCAGGAAGGACCAATTGACTCTATCAAATGCCTTTTTCGCGTCAGCCGACAGGACACAGGCTGGAACCTTCAATTTGTGAATAAGGGAAATTAATATTACCAATTTAAGAGTGTTATCGTGTGCCTCCCTCTGAGGTACAAAGCCAACCAGGTCATTGTCTATCAGTTGAGCCAGAAAAGGCGAGAGTCTAATTGCTTGGAGAACAGCTTAACAGCTCAATATCAATAAAGAAATTGGGCGGTAGCTCGAGTAGACCTCCGGGTTCTTCCCTGACATTGGGATGACCGTCACGGTCACCTCCAAGGACTGTTTAGGGAAGGGGTGCCCCATTGAAACATTATTGAACACCCTGGTCATGAAAGGCAGCAATTGCGAGGAAAATATTTGATAGAATTTTGTTGTGAAACCATCTGGGTCGGGACTCTTATAAGCAGGTGAGGACTCAACAACTCTAGTTCCAATGCTGAAGCCCCTGACAGGGTTGACAGTGCCGTTCTATTGATAGAGTTTTGTGTTTCAACCTGCAACCTCAAAATGAGGACGGGCCCTGAATCCCTTCCAATATTGTACAAGGCTTCATAACACTCTTTGAACGTTTTAGCAATACATTTGGGATGATGCACCAACCCATTTACAGGGTCACGGACTGGAGGAATAAACTGGGTGGCCACCCTAGGATGTATTCGCCTAGCAAGCGGACCCCCACACTTATCAGCAAATTCGTAAAGGAACTGTTGTGATTGCTCCCTGAATGTGGCGTAGGTCTGATCGAGTTGCTGCCTAAGGGCGTTCCTCATTTTAGTTAAGGTCAATAAGGTGTCAGGCCTAGTCTTTTTTATGTTCTTGTTCTAAAGAGTGGATCTGAGAGAGCAAGTCCGTTATGAGAGCGGACTTCTCTCTTTTTAGTCTTACACCCTCCCCAATGAGGACTCCTCTCAACACGCATTTGAGGGCCTCCCTTTAAGTCAGCAGAGGAGTCTTGTCATCAGTGTGCAACTGTATGAACTCTGAAATAGCAGACTTAACTTTGTTAATAGTGTCTTTATCATTCATTAAATTAGGTTTTAGTCTCCATTGCTACGACCTCACTGGAGAGTCAGGGGGTGTAACAGTCAAAAATATCGTGATCAGACCACGTCATAGAGCCAATATCGGCAGTGGGGTGCCATTCGAGCAGCTGTTGCTGGATGAAAAAGTAGTCTATGCGGCTGTAGGAGGAGTGGAACGCTGAGAAATGCGAGAAATCCTTTGTGGTCGGATGAAGAATACACCAAACATCGACTAATCTAGATTGGAAAAATACCTGTCTGAGGGAACTCAGCTGTTTGAGAGAAATGGCAGACTTACCCGCCGAGGTGTCCATACCTCTGTCCATAACGAGATTGAAGTCTCCACCAAGGATCACACTACCCTGTGAGAACTCGCCCAACTTCTTCAGGAATCGAACACCCGTCTAACCCTTGTTTGGGAGATAAATGTTAGCCAGTGTGAACAGATGATTATCAATCGAGAGCTTTATGATCAGATATCTGCTGCCTTCATCCACCTCAACCCCCTGAATCGTATGCTCAATGGATCGGTGAAAAGCAATGCTAACTCCCTTAGTTCTATCCTCAGGATTAGAAGCATGGTACCAAGTTGTAAAATAGCGGTTGGAGATGGGAGGGAAGTTATATGTTTTAAAATGGGTTTCCTGCAATAAAAGAACACAGACACCCATCTTGTGCATACCATACAAGATCTGCACCCTTTTTTGTGGTACATTGTATCCTCGTACGTTCAGCAAGGCTAGCTTTAATGGGGCCATAGATACAGTCACGTCCGAGGGACAACACCAAGTCAACACTGGGTAGTCAGGGCAGAGAGACAAGGGTGGGCAAGGTGAGAGGGATAAGTCAGTAAAGAGAAAAAATAGGAAGAATGGAACAGAAAAGGGAGGGGGAAAGAGAAGCTGGGAGACAGAAAAGGAAAGAAAAAAAGAAGGAAACATAAAAAACCTACAATTTAGCAGTCAGGTCCCCAAGCCTAGATTGGGGACAGACAGTTGGATAAAACTGAATTAGAGGACTTATCCAACTCACTTCTTAAAGAAGTAGCCCTAGTGGGGAGAAAAATCAACAACAGAACAAGCATGACCACCAGAGGGGCGATCCCACACGCCGGCCATACCCTAGGATATCAATGCACTATTAGGCTTCAAGCGCTAAAGCCCAGGATCACACAAATAGCCCTCTTCGCCCCCTTCCTCCAACCCCCATCATAAATATAGAACTATAAAAAAACTAAAACAGTTACAAGTAAGCCAGATCCCTATGATTTGGCAGGATACTTTAGAAGATTAATAGGTATGCAGTACCGCCCATCCGTGGACAGCTTTAAGTAACCTCGGGGAGGCAGGTCAATAAAAGCCACAAAAACTATCAAGACGAAACAATAACCTCCATTAGGTTTTAATAGGATTCACTGCTCAACTGGGCAGTCACTCAGGGACCCTTTGCATCGAGACCTCAGAGGCAGGTAGTGATGAACCCAACCTCCACTATCTCGCAGAGACAAAGGGATTCTGTGGCCAGTCGGTGAGAACAAGATCCGGTAAACCCAGGCCATTGATGAAAGCTGGTAGATCTTTCGGGTCACTTAGAATGAAGATCTCTTGCTGGTTCCGGATCTGGAGCTGAAAAGGGAAGCCCCACGAGTAGGGGATATTCCTCTCCTGCAAGGCCAAAAGACAGGTGCTCCAGACGGTTGTGGATGCGAGAGTCGCTCTAGACAGGTCCGTCATGAGATGTATCTCACTCCCGTCGAAATCAGTAGGACCCTTAAGATGTGCCTGTCTCATGATTTAATCTTTCAGGTAGTACTGGTGTAAGCGACAGATCACATTTCATGGATTACTGATGTCAGTCGGCTTGGGGCGAAACGCACGATGGACCCTATCAAATATTATGACTGTGTCCGACGACCTATCCAGTAGCGTGTTGAACAGACCCTAAAGAGTTGGGGCCAGATCCACGGGACCCGTAGGCTCTGGCAAACCATATACTGTATTGTTCCGGCGGTCCCTGTTTTCAGAATCTTACATCAAATTGAACAAGAGGAAAATTTGCTCTGAATGCTGGTCTAAAGTCTCCTGAAAGCCCTTTTGGGTCTCGATCTGAGAGGTACTGGAAGCCTCAAAGAGGGATACACGTTCCGTAACCTGAGCCACAGAAGAACTGAGGCCCTGTATTTCAGCTCGGCATAAGGATTTGAGGCAGGAAATATAGCCTTCCATGTCTGCCTTAGTTGGTATGTCACTCATGCGGATCTGTAGGTCTTTAAATCTCCTCCAACATCGTGCTTGGTATCTGAGTAGGGGGCTTTACTGACTGTGCAGAAGTGGTTGTAAGGGATTGCATAGCCTGTCTTTCCGTGGCCAGGGAGCCGGCACTGTTAGTGGGAACTTGATCTATAGATAACAAGGTTCCATTGTTCTGTGCCTGGGATGACACAGTATTAGTAGCTTCAGTCATAAACTTTTGAGTACCCTGTTCCCTATGTGGCGCCCCTACGACCAGGGTGGCCACAGGTAGGAACTGCAGCCAGGCAGGAAGGTAGACAGTTTGTATATCAAACACCTCCTAAACACACATCCACTGACATAGACCCAATCCTAAGCCTGGGACTTTAGGCAGGCAAGGGGTAGTAGGGCCAGTTATAAGTGGGTAAGGCGTAGTCATGGTAACGAACCAATATAAAAGGAGAAAACAGGAAGTAGTTAGCCAGTAGGCCAGAGTAGGCTGAGAGGAACAGACCAAGAGGAGTAGGCGAGTGCTGACAGAGTGACCAGTAAAGACAGGAACAACAGAAACCGGACCGTTGCCACCGGGTCCGAGGAATGCGGTAGCGGTGACAAATTACTGGCAGGACAGACTCTCCTGACGTACCCTGGAAGTTACACGGGTAGGAAAGAGCCCGGTGATCCCTTGCAAGACAGGGACATCCAAGGCTGGGCTGAACCAGAATGTCGGCTCTGAGGGGGACTTAAGTCTCATACCGGCTCCCCAGACAAACTGACTGGGAACACAGATTCCAGATCCGTGTTCCCACTACGGGGTTGGGGGCATAGCAGCAACTAGGAGGACCCGGCTTACTGCCCATATATTTAGGGGGAAGCTACATATAGGGACCGAGCTGCCGCTCCGCAATCCACCCAGAAGAAGAGAGAGAGAATCAGCCTGAAAGGACATATAGAAAGAGTGAAGGGTCTTAGAGTGACAACCTGGCTGCAGAGGGTTCAAGTGTTCCCGGGCTTAACTGCCCTGTGAACTGCTAAGAGCTGAACTGTACTGAGAACTGCTGTAAATTTTCTGAAGAGCTGACAAGTAAACCCGGTGAACCCTGCCTGAGTGTCCGTGTCTGATTCCAGGTATACAGAACTGTCAATCCCCCATTTTACCCTGTCAGGAGCTGTCCCGACCCGCGGCGGGCTCATCCACCTGGCTGCAGCATCCATCCTCCTGACAGAAGTACACTGCAGCGGTGGTCCCCTCATTGACCACTACCCGTGGGTGGCGTCACGACAAACTCCCCTGTAAATATCCCCCCATTTATTGCGGAACCCAGGACACGTTCCGGACCAAGACCGCCGTGACATCCCCAGCAGTATCCCGGTCCGATACCGAGTACCCCGTCCCAGTGGGCTCCACACCTGCTGCTGCTCCCTGTCTGGCCAGGGATGGGGATTGTTTCCTAGGTTTAGGTTGCATGATGGGCATCAGACCACAGCAGTCCCTTTATGCAGAAAAGATACAGCCAAAGCACAGCAGTTGGACCAGGCACAGACTAAGCAAGTGTGCATTTATAAGGTCTCTCACAGTCAGTTTCAACAGGCTCTTGCACACAATAACAGAGCTCAAATTAAACAGTATATGGGCAGCAGCACAATTCCCATGTGGGCCAAAGCTACCTAAACAACACAAGGAGCAGCACTTATCTGTGGATCTGTAGGTCTGTGGAGCCCAGGATCAACGAGCAGGAATCCTGGTGTGCAGCTGCCAGAGGGCCTCGGGTCTTCACAGTGCCTTTCCCTGTGCATCCATCCGTTTCCAATGAGGGACAGAAGGTACCGAGGGAGGAGAATAAAGTACCGGTCCCTACGTTAGAGGGACCGGATCATAGAGATCCTGCTCTTACCACAGAAGCGGCAGGAAACAGCTTTAGCGTGTTCGAGGCATAGAAGGGAAGAGGGAGGAGGAGCCTCACTATACCGCCTTGGCCATATTAGCTCAGGCCCCGCTGTGTACAAATCTTGGGATTAACATTGCGATATGGCCCGTACCGATTCCAAAACCAGGCGCAGGGGTGCTCCTGTATCCAGGGGCCCGGGGCCCAACACTCCAGCCTGCAATTAGTGCTGCAGGGTCAGGCACCGAGCAAGAAAGCCCCTGGTCTCTGCGAAGCTCTAACGAGTGCGTTCGCACGGCTCCATTGCTAAGCCACTCCCTATTGACAATACTTTAACATAGGAAACCTTAAATGGTCTTCTAAGTTATTAATGACTGCTGTTGTAAAATAAATGTATTGCATATGGATGACAAGTGAGAGCATAAATTGTGCTATTAATCTGGATTAAACTTGCATTCTTATATACAGTATTTGTGTGAACCTGGCTTTAGAGCAGGGGTCCCTAAACTGTAGCTCGGAAGCCACATGTGGTTCACAGGTCTGTAATGTGTGACTAACGGCTGTCTGTCAGCTTGGTGCATTAGCACCAGGTGTAGTAAACAGCTATGAGGAGATGGGGAATTTTAGCCCCGCACAGAAAAGCAGATCTTAATTGGGTTAAAGATGTTGTCCGGGCTTTTTATAAAATCTAAATGTATATCTAGGCTGCAAAATACTGACAATTTCTAATGTACACCCTGTTAGCATTTTGCAGGGTTACCTAAATATCACCTTTCCGCGTCTGGAGGTCACTGACGAGAGGCGTGCTTGTTTTGGAGCTTGGGCATAATATCACTACCTATTGTTCACGCCCACACTCCTACAAACACACCCCAGACTGCAACAAACACTCCACACATTGCAACAAGCCCTCCGCACATAGCAACAAGCCCGCCCCTGTCTCAGCATGCCTACCTCCCCTCTCAGCATGCCTTCCTCCTCCCCAGTCCCAAGCATGCCTGACACCCCCAGTCTCATCATGCCCCCTCCCTTATTTCAGCATGCCTGCCCCCTCCCCAGTCTCAGCATGCTAGCCCTCTCCCCAGTCCCAAGCATCCCCACCCCTCCCCAGTCCTAAGAATGCATGCTCTCCAGTCTCAGCATGCCAACCCCATCCATACTGCATTCCCTATGTAAACTGTGATAGAACTTCTGCATTGCATGGAGAGCGGTCATCTCCTCTTTTACACTGACGAATCCCCAACTCTGAGAAAGGGATGACTAGTCTCAGTGCTGCGGTGTGTGCAGCACTGAGACAGGTCATCTCCTTCTTAGAGCTGCGGATTCATCAGTATAAAAGAGGAGATGACTGCTCACAGTTTACATAGGGAAATGGAGTGTGGAGGGGCGGGCATGCTGAGACTGGGGAGGGGGCGGGTATGCTGAGACTGGAGCGGGCACTGTTTTAGTGTGGGGAGGGCTTGTTTTAGTGTGGGGAGGGCTTTTTGCTGTGTGGGAGGGCTTGTTGCTGTGTGGGAACGGTTTGTTGTGTGGGTAGGTCTTGTTGTTGTGTGGGGAGGGCTTATTGCAGTCTTGGGTGTGTTTGTAGGAGACAAGGCGTAAACTACAAGTAGTGACGTTACACCCAAGCTCCAAAACATACACACTCTTGGTCGGTGGCTGAGCTGCTCCTCCAGGCATAGAAAGGTGATATCTAGGTAACCCTGAAAAATGCTGAAAGGGTGTAAATTACAAACTGTCAACATTTTGCAGCCTAGATATACCTTTACTCCAATTACGACCAATGACAAGTTTAGCCGTCATGAAAAGATGTCAGTTCCCGCATCATGACGGCTAAACTTGTCATGGCTTTGAACTGTCACTGCTTGTAAACAAACAGTGACAGTTCAAATCTAACAGCTGTCAGTGACAGCTAAGGGTCAGGGGCAGAGGTGTGGGGACCCTTTTTAGTGGTCCCAATACTCAGAGCGATGTGATCGGGTCAGTCAATCTGACTGACCGATCACATCATGATCGCGCAGGGAAATGCTGAATGTCAGCACTTCCCTGCATGATCTCTGCAGGAGCCGGGCTGTTGGCTGTGCCCGGCTCCTGAAATCATCCCCGCTGCCTGTCCACTGATGTGCCCGCTCTCCTGCCTCCAATTCCTGCTCTCCGGTCTCCTGCCTCCGCTCCCCTCACTCCTCTCCCCATTTCCTCCTCCCCTCTTTCCTGCCTCCGCTCCCGGTCTCCTGCCTCCGCTCCCAGTCTCCTCCATCCTCTCCTCGCTTTCATCCCTCCTCTTCTCGCTTCCTCCTCCCCTCTCTCCTGCCTCCGCTCCTGGTCTCCTCCATTTTCTCTTCGCTCTCCTCCCTCCTCTCCCCGCTTCCTCCTCCTTCCTCCCCCCGCTTCCTCCTCCCCTCTCTCCTTTCTCTGCTCCCCAGTCTCCTCCGACCTGTGCCCCGATCACCTCCTCTGTCGGCTCCCCGTTCTCCTCCTCTGTCCGCTCCCTGCTCTCCTCCTCCATCCTGTGCTGCCCGGCCGCTCACCGGCTCTGCCCGCTCCACTCAGCCTCATACCTGCATGGAGGAGATGAGGCTGAGAGGAGCGATCTGACAGCCAGGGGCAGCAATCACTATGTGGTCGCTGTCCCTGTGTCGCCCCCTAAGTGCTATTTAGGGTCTGGGGAGAGGGAGTGTGGGGTTGCTCCCCTCTCCCCATGGTGATCGGCCCATCATAATGTGTTTGTGATGGGCCGATCACCATGGTAACCAGAGGTTGCCATGGCAACTTAAGGTTGCCATGGCGACATCTGGTAACTTGACCCAAGTCCCAGAGATCACATGATCTCTGAGGCTTGGGTCAGGTTACCAGATGTTGCCATGGCAAACTGAGGTTGTCATGGCAACGTGAGGTAATCTCTGGTAACCTGGTACTTGGGTTAGGTTACCAGATGTTGCCATGGCAACCTGAGGTTGCTATGGCGACATCTGGTAACCTGACCCAAGCCTCAGAGATCATGTGAGCTCTGGGACTTGGGTCAGGTTTCCAGATGTCACCATGTCAACCTGAGGTTGTCATAGCAACCTGAGGTTGCCATGGCGACATCTGGTAACCTGACAGCTGTACTGTATGGCAGATCATTGCCCTACAGTGCAGCATCAGTGTGACCCCCTAGAGATTGCAGCTAAAGGACCCTTGATCCTTTGCTGCAGACTCTGGAGGCGACTGACTGTCATGGGACCATCGTTGTGGACTCCGGAGGGCATGGGGGTAATAAAGAAGGAGTCAAAATATGTGATTGTGTTTTTTGTTATAATAAAAAAAAATTTTCACAGTGTGTTGTGTCTTATTTATCATTGACTTAGAGGTTCCTAATGGCCAGGTCTAAAATCAGTTTACTCAGGAGAAATTGCCCAATTAATTTTAGGATCCCTTTTATCCTGTTGCCCATGTGAAAATGAAAAAATTGAGGCTAAAAGAACATTTTTGTGATAAAAAAGTACTTTTTCATTTTTAAACCTTTGAACCCCCAGGTGCTTCACAAATTACTCTGTAAAAATGAAAAAAGAAATTTTTTGTTAAAAAAAAGTACTTTTTCATTTTTAAGGATCAATTTGTGAAGCACCTGGGGGTTCAAAGTTCTCACTATGCATCTAGATAAGTTCCTTGGGGGGTCTAGTTTCCAAAATAGGGTCACTTGTGGGGGAGCTCCAATGTTTAGATACACAGGAGCTCTCCATATGCGACATGTTGTCCGCTAACAATTGGAGCTGATTTTCCGCACAAATTGTTAGCGGACACCATGTCGCCTATGGAGAGCCCCGGTGTGTCTAAACATTGGAGCTCCCCCTCAAGTGACACCATTTTAGAAACTAGACCCCCAAGGAACTTATCTAGATGCATAGTGAGCACTTTGAACCCCCAGTTGCTTCACAAATTGATCCGTAAAAATGAAAAAGTACTTTTTTTCACAAAAATTTTGTTTTGGCCTCAATTTTTTCATTTTACATGAGCAACAGGATAGAATGCATCCTAAAATTTGTTGGTCAATTTCTCCTGAGTACACCGATACCTCATTTGTGGTCATAAACCACTGTTTGGGTGCATATCAGGGCTCGAAAGGGAAGGAGCGCCATTTGACTTTTTGAATATAAAATTACCGTATATACTCGTGTATAAGCCGACCCGTGTATAAGCCGACCCCCCTACTTTTGCCCCCAAAATCTGGGAAAACCTATTGACTCGTGTATAAGCCGAGGGTGGACCCCAGCACAGGTATACAGCCCCCAGCAGTGTGGTATACAGGCCCCCGCAGTGGTATACAGGCCTCCCCAGTGGTAGTATACAGCCCCCAGAAGTGTGGTATACAGCAGCCTCCCCAGTGGTACATACAGGCCCCAGCAGTGTTACAGCAGCCTCCCCAGTGGTATATACAGCAGCAGCCCCAGTGGTAGTATACAGCAGCCCCAGAGATATATACAGCAGTCCCAGTGGTAGTATACAGCAGCCCCAGAGGTATATACAGCAGCCTCCCCAGTGGTATATACAGCAGCAGCCCCAGTGGTAGTATACAGCAGCCCCAGAGATATATACAGCAGCCCCAGTGGTAGTATACAGCAGCCCCAGAGGTAGTATACAGAAGCCCCAGAGGTAGTATACAGAAGCCCCAGTAGTAGTATACAGCAGCCTCAGTGGTATATACAGCAGCAGCCCCAGTAGTAGTATACAGAAGCCCCAGTAGTAGTATACAGCAGCCCCAGTAGTAGTATACAGCAGCAGCCCCAGTGGTAGTATACAGCAGCAGCCCCAGGGGGTATATACAGCAGCATCCCCACGGGGTATATACAGCAGCAGCCCCAGTGGTAGTATACAGCAGCCCCAGTAGTAGTATACAGCAGCAGCCCCAGTGGTAGTATACAGCAGCAGCCCCAGGGGGTATATACAGCAGCAGCCCCACGGGGTATATACAGCAGCAGCCCCAGTGGTAGTATACAGCAGCAGCCCCAGGGGGTATATACAGCAGCAGCCCCAGGGGGTATATACAGCAGCAGCCCCAGGGGTATATACAGCAGCAGCCCCAGGGGGTATATACAGCAGCAGCCCCAGGGGGTATATACAGCAGCAGCCCCAGGGGGTATATACAGCAGCAGCCCCAGTGGTAGTATACAGCAGCAGCCCCAGGGGGTATATACAGCAGCAGCCCCAGGGGGTATATACAGCAGCAGCCCCAGTGGTAGTATATAGCAGCAGCCCCAGGGGGTATATACAGCAGCAGCCCCAGGGGTATACAGACCCCCCCCCATTAGTATACAGGGGCCCCAGCTGTATACAGCAGCCCCAGCTGTATACAGCCCCCCCGTGGTATCCAGGGCCCCCTTGCTGCACCTGTAAAGGAAGATATCAGTATACTTATCGCTGCCGCCGCCGCCGCTCCGCTGCTCGGTCACCGCGCTGCTCCGGGTCTTCATGTTTCCTGTTCCTTCTCCGACGCTCGAACAATGACGTCATTTCCTGAGCGCCGGAGAAGGAACAGGAAGCATGAAGACCCGGAGCATCGCGGTGACCGAGAAGCGGAGCGGCGGCGGCGGCAGCGATAAGTATACTGATATCTTCCTTTACAGGTGCAGCAAGGGGGGCCCTGGATACCACGGGGGGGCTGTATATACGGGGGGAGGGGGAAACCACGGGGGGGGAGGGGGCGCTGTATCATATTACTGTATATACCCGTGTATAAGCCAAGGGGGGACTTTTCAGCACATTTTATGTGCTGAAAAACTCGGCTTATACACGAGTATATACGGTAGCTCCAAAAGTGAAATGGCGCTCCTTCCCTTCTGAGCCCTGCCGTGCGTCCAAACTGTGGTTTATAACCACATATGAGGTATCGGTGTACTCAGGAGAAATTCGCCAACAAAGATTAAGATGCATTTTATCCTGTTGCCCATGTGAAAATGAAAAAATTGAGGCTAAAACAAAATTTTTGTTGGAAAAATTAAAATGTCTATTTTTTCCTTCCACTTTGCTTGTGTTCCTGTGAAGCACCCGACGGGTTAATAATCTTTTTGAATGTAGAGTTGAGTAGCTTGAGGGGTGTAGTTTTCGGAATGGCGTTACTTTTGGGTGTTTTCTGTCATGTACACCCCTCAAAGGGACTTCAGATGTGATGTGGTCTCTAAAAAAATGGTTTTGTAAATTTTGCTGGAAAATGAGAAATTGCTGATGAACTTTGAACCCTTATAACTTCCTACCCCCAAAATTTTTTTTTTACAATATTGTGCTGATATAAAGTAGACGTGAGGGAAATGTCATTTATTAACTATTTTGTGTCATATAACTCTCTGGTTTAACAGAATAAAAATTAAAAATTTGAAAATTGCGAAATTTTCAAAATTTTCGTAAATTTTTTTATTTTTTCACAAATAAGCACAAAAATTATCAACCTAAATTTACTACTAACATGAAGCCCAATATGTCATGAAGAAGCAATCCTAGAATCGCTAGGATCCATTGAAGTGTTCCAGAGGTATTACCTCATAAAGGGACACCGGTCAGAATTACAAAAAACGGTCTGGTCATTAAGGGGCAAAGTGACTCGGTCCTTAAAGGGATCCTGTCACCCCAAATAACCTTCCTAACCTATTAATACCTGGCCCTGCAGCCTTACAATACTTTTTAACACATCCCTCTCTGACCTTTTTGACTAATATGGAAGTACAATAAAGTAGTTAGCAAACTTACGAAATTTATGTCAGCGGGGCATTCCTCCAGGTGTTTTTGACGGGTAGGCGGGTCCCCTGTGCTGCGCTACCCCTGCCTCGCCGCTCTATTACGCCCTAATGGGTGTCATTCCACACTGCATAGCGCGGGCACGATTACATTCTCGCGCCCGCAACATCACCGCTGCGACGCGGTCATGTGACACCAATATCACGTCACTTCCGGTCGCACACAGGCAGACTTCAGCATGCAATCTGCACATGCACGAAGTCTGCCTGTGTGAGACCTGCGACCGGAAGTGACGCGATCCCGGCGTCACATGACCGCGTCGCAGCGGTGACGTTGCGGGCAGAGAATCTAATCGTGCCTGCGCTATGCAGGGTGGAATGACGCGTAATAGAGTGGCACAGGGGACCCGCCTACCAGTCAAAAACGCCTGGAGGAAAGCCCCGCTGTCATAAATTTTGTAAGTTTGCTAACTACTTTATTGTACTTCCATATTAGTCAAAAAGGTCAGACAGTGATGTGTTAGAAAGTGTTGTAAGGCTGCAGGGACAGGTATTAATAGGTTAGGAAGGTTATTTGGGGTGACAGGTTCCCTTTAAAGAGTTAAGGTAGGAACCCCTGGATCTTGGCATACTGCCTTGTTGTGATTTCTGTGGAGGCTCTGGGTGTCATTACTGTGAGGATGCGGGAGATGGATGTGGCTTGCGACCCTCCTTCAGAGCTAAATGTGGCTCCCAAGGTCAGAAATGTTGGAGACCTCTGCCCTAGATGAACAGAGAAATGTAATTCATGTGCATAAAGAATCCTTTGCATTAATGCTGGAGACTAAAGCAGGGGTACCACTGCAGGCAGACATTCCATTAGTGCAGCCTGTGCAGCCGCTCAGGGCTCAGGACTCAGTGGAACCACCACCACCACCTCAAAAGCCACCCATGTAATGCCACTGTGTGAGGTTTTTTTCATAAAAAAAGTTTTTCCTCACATCGTAAGTAAAACTATGCCACGAGGTATCCATTTTTCATTTAGAGCCTGTATTTCACTTTATGTCTATATGAGCTTCTGTTGGACGCATTGTGTATGTCAGGGATCTACTGTGTTTCCTAGGACCTCATTCAGACATCAGTGAAAGTTTCTACAAATTGGACCGATCTTCATGAGTCTTTTGATTCATTTTGCATCAGCCTTTGGTCAGTATTTCAGTTTTTACCATCAGTGTTTGGCATTGTCCACACACCTGCCCTTCAGTATTTAGCGCTTCTTGCGCTAAATACTTAGATTCTGTCAGAGAAGCGCAGGTGCGTGAATGCGGCCGCTTCTAGCAGGCGCTGTCCCTGGTTACCCGATCTGTATCGTGGTAACCAGTTCAGACAGCAGCCTGCATAGTCACCGCTTATCCTGGGCGCACAGGGAAACACTGCAAGCAGCTTTTCCCTGTGCGCTCGCAATAAGCGGTGACTATGCAGGCTGCTGTCTGAACTGGTTACCATGTTACAAATCGGGTAACCAGGGACAGCGTCTGCTAGAAGCGGCCGCATTCACGCACCTGCGCTTCTCTGCCTGAATCTAAGTATTTAGCGCAAGAAGCGCTAAATACTGAAGCGCAGGTGTGTGGACAATGCCTTTATTAGTCATTTTTTCATGTGAAAAAAAAATTACTTACAAAGCTTCTCCTATTTATTGCAATTCTAAAAACAGACAGCAGATTGCATACAGATGGCAATGTGCATGATTTTCCACAGACCTATTAACTTAAAGGCCGCTTTACACGTCACGATATCTCAATGCAACTACGATAAAAAGTCACGTGGTGCGGGCGTTGCAGTTTTTATCGTTGTTGCGTCGTGTCGTGTAAATGGCCAATGCGATGCGAAAACAACGCAACAACTATATCGTTTTTGAATTGTGCATGCTGTTCAACCGTGCAATATTGGCTGTGCGATCTGCCATGATCGTGCTGTGTGACAGCGCAACTACGATTTGTAGCGCAACTTTCCCTATTCACTCCCATGTTAAATGGTCGTAGACATTGCAGTTGCGTTACCTGCCGATATTTCCCTGTGTGAAAGCTACCAAAAACGTGCGCACTCCCGTGAAATCATACGCAATATCGTTCCGATATTGCGACGTGTAAAGCGGCCTTTACACATCATTTTTATCTGTGACTCAGATTAAAAAAAACGGAGACGTCGCTATTATGTTTTTACTGACACATAGTTTGCATGAAACATGAACAAGTGAACAGCTTTATAGATTGTAATGGGTATGTTCTACACGGATTGTAGAAAATATGGATGTCTGTGAGTGAGGCCTTAGTCGGTCTGCAGTAAACATGGATTAAGGTTAAAGTCTAAGTACATTCACCTTCCAGATTGTCGGTACTGTCTCTAGTAATGACTTGTGCACCAGTGATGAGCTTCACTTCACACTTGGCAGCATGATTCTTGCAGTGTTTCACATAGGAACATTGTTTTTTTCTCAGAACAAACTTTTCCTACTTTGAAGCAGTTGATGAGCTGTTAAAATTTTACTTGTAGTGTCTTCAGTCTTGATAATGTTTAGCAGGATCTGCTGCAGCATGTGCCCTGATCTTTTTGAATTTTTTTCTTGCTGAAGAGGAGTATTCTGCAAACTGGAACAATATGAAAAATGATCCATGGCACCTCTACCGTTGGTGGTGCACAATTTGGATCCAAACCCGTAATATAAAGTCAATGATACTTGGCACTCAGATGATGTGAAGATAAATTAAAGGGTAACTCAGGGGAGAGAAAACTTTTTAGTGCTCTCTCTGCCCTCCTACATGATGAAGCAGAGCTGTACACTGCAGTTCTAGGATCTATAAATCGCTTTTAAATCAATGAAATCATTCCTGCTCTTTTGCTCTCTCCCCCCTCTCAGGGATCCGAGAATTTCAGCTTCATACTGCTAGTGAGAAGAGGAGGTGTGTTGGGGGTGTGGATGCTGGGAGCTGCAGGATCATCTTACATTCCAGCCCCCTCACACTTCTGTATGGGAAGGTGGCGTGGCATGGGGCATGGCCACCAGCTCCTTGGTCACAGTACAATCCTGACACTGATATACCATCCTATGTAACGTGACGGGGGGTTTCGCTTCAAATAGTAATCAAGTCACCAAACATTTAGAAATACATGAGAAAGATAAAATCCACTGCCACTTGTGGTTATTTCCTTTTATTTTCTTAAATGTGAAACATACAGATGCCCCTGTAGGGTGGAGGAGCTTGAAGCCGTCTTCTTGTATTTAGAAATCACACTGTGATCTTCTGCCCGGACAACGGTGCTATGATGGGGCAAAAATGTGTACTGTTTATGTATGAGGCTAGGGCAGAGGCGGAGCACTGCATTGATTGATCCCGAAATGGCATGGGGCTCTCCTCACCCAAAAAGGGACCGTCACACAGGGAATATGCCAGCGATATTGGGCCGGGGGGGTCGCGGGGGGGCGCGGGATCCCCGACCCAAAATCGCCCGGGGATATTTTCAACTGAGCAAATTACCGGGGGATGTCGTGGGTAGTTGCTGCGGGGTATCGCTCGCTGAGTTGCCCCGCAACCCAGCGAGGGGATTAAACCCCCCAATGTTGTAGATAGGCGGAATCGCCCGTAACATTTCGGGTTGCCGCGTTAACAGGGCGATCAGGGAGAATCGCCCCGAGCAACATCGCCAGGTTTTTCCCCAAATTGTTGGGAAAAAACCTTTGGGATGTGGGGCTCAGGGGATTAAACGCCCGGTTATCGCCCTGTCACACGAGGCAAATGCCGGCGATGTCGCCCCAACCTGGCCCCGCCCCCCAGTTTTCCCGGGAACATCGCCGGGGATATTCCCCCTTTTGACGGTAC
>JARQOC010000003.1:567371081-567514048 GCA_033576535.1 Allobates femoralis
CATTAAGCCACCTGGAAGCTGACTTTAGCACTTTAAAGGACATGGCCATAAAAGGTTTGCAGCCAATGGAGACCCCTGAAGCTGCCATTCAGCGGTGGTGCAGTGGTAAGGTGCAGGCTACCCCAACACCGTTACCCGTGCCTGCGGCTGAGAACAGTGTGCAGTCTACTCCACCTGACAAGTATGACTCTTTGTGTGCTGAGATGCGTCAGATGAGTAAGAACTTAAATAGAGTCATGGAAGCCCTGCAGCTGCAACAAGGGCCAAAACCCGCACCAAAACCACAGCAAAAACCTCAACCGTTGATCCAGTCCGGAGGATGTGCCATGGATGACAGCAAGACAAGCTACAGCGTACAGAGGGAGGACCACCGACCGTTACAGCTCCACCGGAGACCCCATCTGCCATCGTTGCAACAGAACCGACCACATCGCTAGGAGCTGTCCTTTAAATGAGCTGTCCCTGGGGACCGAGGCCAAACCTCTGGAGTAACTCAACAGGACCCAGCCGCCTGGTATAAGACCTTCATTGGACAAAGACCATTCCTGTCCATTGTACTAGACGGCATCCCAACACCTGCTCTACTGGATACCGGGTCACAGGTGACTACCATCCCCTATATCCTTTACAAAAAGTACTGGTCTGATGCAGAACTTAAACCACCCGCCTTAGACTTTACCCTCAGTGCGTCCAATGGTGAACCACTTACTGTGATGGGGGTTAGAGAAGTGTCAAGAAAGGTGGGGAGGGTAGAATTGCAAGACCAAGGGATTATTGTAGTAACAGAAGCAAGTAATACTTGGGATCCTTACATTATCCTTGGTACTAATGTTGTTAGTAATTGCTTGGGTGAAGTGATATCTTTGCTTTAACAGATTGCAGATACTGCCAAACCTGGTCAGAAGAAGGTTCTTCAGTGTGAGATAAGAGTCCTCCTGCACCATCAACAGGTAAAACTTATAGGTGGCGAAATTGTTACAGCTCGGGTGACAGACCCGTTACCTATTGTAATCCCTCCAATAAGTGAGATGATGATTTGGTGTCGAGCAGTTATAGGTCTAAGAGGACAGGAATATCAGGCATTAGTGGAGCCCATCAGCACAGAACATAGACCTACACTCTTGACAGCCAGTGGGGTGGTCGATGTACGCAATGGGAGAGTACCAGTTCGCATCTTAAACTGTGGCAGTGAAAAGGTCAAATTACCCAGGTATACCACTGTTGCTAAATTGTACACAGTAAATAACAATGAGATCCAGGCAGTGGGACCCTTACCCTAAGCTTATGGGGCAGACCATGATGATACAACAGGGCCACTGGAAGACTGGTGCCAACAGGTCCATGTAGGATGCAGGCAGTGGGACCATTACCCTAAGCTAATGGGGCAGAACTTGATGATACAACAGGGCCACTGGAAGACTGGTGCCAACAGGTCCATGTAGGAACACTCCTGTGTACGAAAAGCAAGGTGTTTACTGGGTAGTCAGAGAATTTGAGCAAGTGTTTAGTAAGCATCCACTTGACTTTGGTAGGATATAAGGGGTGCAACATCATATCCCCACAGGAACACATCCACCCGTCAAGGAGCGATACAGGCCTATTCCATCTGCACACTATCAGAAAGCCAAAGAAATGTTACAGGACATGAAGGTGGCCGGGGTTATCCGAGATAGTTGTAGTCCCTGGGCAGCCCCATTGGTCCTAGTCAGAAAGAAAGATGGCAGCATGAGAATGTGTGTAGATTACAGGCAAATAAATCTCATAACACACAAGGATGCTTACACGTTACCTCGCATTGCGGAATCCTTAGCTGCGTTGAAGTCTGCCAATTTTTCTCTACCTTAGATCTCACTAGCGGGTATTGGCAGGTGTTCGTTGCAGAGGAAGACCGCAAGAAGACAGCGTTTACAACACCTATAGGCCTGTGTGAATTTAACAGAATGCCATGCGGACTATGTAATGCACCCGGAACGTTCCAGAGGTTGATGGAGAGTTGCCTTGGGCATAAGAACTTTGAGACAGTACTGCTTTACCTGGATGACGTAATCGTGTACATTAAGACCTATGAAGCGCACATAGCTCATCTAGGGGAGGTGTTTGAAGCTCTGTCCAATATGGGATGAAGCTGAAGCGATCCAAATACTACCTGTTAAAGCCGAGAGTTCAGTACCTGGGACATATAGTCAGTGCTGAAGGAGTGGCCCCTGATCCAGACAAAGTAACAGTCATTAAAGAATGGCCGGAACCCAAGACCTTGAAGGAGGTACGTCAGTTCTTGGGGTTGGTGGGCTATTATGGGAGGTTTATAAAGGAGTACACGAAGAAGTCAGCTCCCCTGCAAAACCTCTTAGTAGGCCAACCCAAGAAGGGCAAATCTAGAGATCCTCCCTTGGAGTGGGGCAAGAAACAAGAAGAGTTGTTCCAGATGATGAAAGGCCCTAACAGGGGAAGAGATCCTCGCTTACCCGAACTACAACTTTCCATTCCTCCTATATACTGATGCCAGCAATGTGGGATTAGGAGCGGTGCTCTCTCAAAGTCAAGAAGGCAAGGAAAGAGTGATTGCCTATATGAGTAGAAAGCTTTGTCCCACAGAAAGGAACCCGGAAAACTACAGTTCTTTAAAGCTGGAGTTCCTGGCGTTGGTATGGGCCGTTACCGAGAGGTTTAAACATTACCTGTCATCTAGCAAGTTCACCGCCTATACGGATAACAATCCGCTGACCCACCTGGAGACTGCGAAGTTGGGAGCCATGGAACAGCGATGGATGGCCCGATTATCCAACTATCAGTTCACCATCAAGTACGGGGCTGGGCATAACAACGGCAATGCAAATGCCTTATCCAGAATGCCTCACATGTCGAACATGGGAGTGGATGAAGACGAGTTGGAAGAAGTGGAGCTACCCGTATTCCATCAGTTGAGGGTAACACAGTGCCAACAAGCCCATGAAAATGCTCCTGAGAGGATAGTGAACCTATTACCACACTTTGGTTGGAAAGGAAGTGCAAGACAGTGACCCGGTTATCAGTTTGGTGAAAGGACTGATCACGCAGGAGTCAGCGAAGCTGCCATTGAACCCTCCACCAGAAGCTAAACACCTGTGGAACGAGAGAAGTAAGCTGTTTATCTACCAGGAAAAGCTTTGTAGAAGGCATATCAACTCGCGAACCCATGAAATGGTATGGCAGATCGTTGTACCAATAACAGAGGCCCAGATGGTATTGAATCATAACCAAACCGGTTATTTCAGGTGGAAGAAGATGAAGATGCTACTTAAGGACAGGTTCTTTTGGGTCGGCATGCGTGGATCCATAGAGAGGTGGTGTAAAGACTGTGGACCCTGTAATCTAAGAAGAAAAGACCTGCAGAGCCAGAGAGCACCACTCCAGTCTATAGTGATAAAACAACCACTTGAAATCGTAGCCTTGGACCACATGAAACTGACTCCGAGCAGATTCGGCTACACGTATGTGTTGACAATTGTGGACCATTTCTCCAGATTCCAGGTGGTCGCACCTGTAAAGGACTTAAAGGCTGCAACAGCTGCAAGAACATTCCAGAATGTCTTTTGCAGACCACTGGGATATCCAGAGCAAATTCTGACTGACAGAGGTGGATCTTTTGAAGCAGAAATCCTCCAAGTATTTTGCCATATGTATGGTTGTAAGAAGATAAGAACTACACCATATCATCCCCAAATCAATGCATTATACAAGAAAATGAATAACATCATCATAGACATGCTGAAAATATTACCTCTGGAAGAAAGAAGTCAATAGCCAGAGAAACTACCAGATTTAATCGACAAGTACAACCACATTCCAGTGAGTTCTACAAACTGTACACCCGCATACCTCATGAGAGCCCATACAGGAAGGTTACCTGTAGATCTAGAACTTGCAGTTGTAGCACCCAAAGCAGATGCTTCCAAGTCCAATTGGAACGTTAACCATATAGAACAATACAGACATGTTGTGAATTAATTGGAGCTCCCTCCCGTGGTTGTTGCTGGTGATGCAGCTGACTGTATGGGCTTCACAGGTGAGGGTGTTTGGCAATCTGGTTCTTGGAGTATATAATGGTTGTAAGTGGATCAATCCTTGCCAGTTGTCTTTTGTTCCTGGAGGAGTTCACATCACTCTGGTTTCTTCTGCTCTGTGGAGATCTTTGCAAGATGAGTGAATGGTTTTTTGATATTTTGTGGCACACTTTTGTGTGTTTAAGGATCTACTTATGTTTTGTTTTATTCTGAGCTGTGGGTTGCTATCTAGTCTGTATATTTGTTTATCTGCTCTCAGATAGGAAGCTTTCGTCCTAGGAATTTTACCATTCACTATTATCTGCTATTTCCAGTTCTGCAGATATAGTTGTCGCCGAGTCTTAGTGACTCAGGGTAATTTTTGTAATATCTGCTGTTGGTGGTTTTTGATAGTGTTTTGACCGCAATAGTATTCTATCTTGTCTTTCCTATATAGATAGTTTGGGCTCTTTTGCTAAGCCTTATACTTTGCCTGTGTTTGTTTTCCTTCTCTTGTTTCCCAGTTAATATCTGTGGGGGGCTTGCTATTCTTTTGGGGTTCTGCTCTGAGGCAAGATAGCTTTTCCTACATCCATCTTTAAGAGCAGTTAGTTCTCCGGCTGTGCAGAGGTGTCTAGGTCTGGTTAGTTACATCCCACGGCTACTTCTAGTTGCGGTGTGTAGTCAGGGATTGCGGTCAGTACAGTTACCAACGACTTCTACGGAATCTCCTCATTGTTAATTATGCAGAAATACCTATGAGAAGTAATTTAGTAATAGACCTAGGTGGATTATAATGAGGGTAATCTGAGCTGCCACCCAGTGCAGGAGGCTCTATGGGGAGGAACACAACCAGAATGACCTTATTGCAATGTTTTGTGTGACAGCACATGCTCCCCTCACACTCACCTGGCGTAGCTCTCTGCATAGAAAGCTTTCTTGGAACTACGCTGCTGGCAATATTGCACAGAAGAACATGAGGAGCCAGGTGGACCAGAGTAGAGCAAGGTGAGGAAATGGTTCTATTTTTTTCTATATGTGTATGGGATGTGTGCCAGTGTATAGAGGTTATGTGGCTGCTCATGCTGTATGTAGGAGTACAATTGTGTGACATCCATGGTAATCCATGATGAGGTGTCATTCCATCTTAGATGTTCTAAACATTGTAATAAATGTTTTGTATCCCTAATCCTGCCTCTCATGCCCTCCACCAAGACCTGTAGTTTACCATCAACCCAATCTGACAACCTTTCGTGCAGGGAATCAATTTCTGCTACAATTGTTCTATGAGAGGGAAGAAAGGCTCCTTTGTGGGTCTTGGGGAGGACATGAAAAACAGGAAAGGTTGGATTTGTGACATTAAGGAACTCTTTAGTTTCCTTATTTATGGCTCCCATAGACTCTCCTTCACATAAGAGACGATCTAATTTTTCACAGAAAACAGGGGTTGGGTCCTACATGTCACACAATTGTACTCCTCTATAAAACATGACCTTGCCATTAGAGTCGTATAAGATAGTCTAATGTGCACAGACGTTTTTGAGAAAAACGTCAAAGACTTTTTGTTGATGAGCTTGGAACATCTGCTAGCCAGCAACTTCTTTAAATTTGACAGCAAATTTTACATTCAGTTGTTAGGCTGTCCTATGGGAGCTAAGTTCTCCCCGTCACTAGCTAATCTATATGTGCAGCACTGGGAAAACAATTAGATATACAATGCTCACTATCCTTTCTTGTGTAACATACGGTGGTATGGGAGATACATCAATGACGTCATCCTCATTTGGGATGGGCCCATCGATGTGTCTCCCGTGCCGACCTCACAACATGACCTAATTACACCAAATAACCTGCTAGAATTTTTCAACAAAAACAACTACAACCTTGCATTTACCATGCAAAAATATGAAAATAAGGCCCCATTTTTAGATCTGGAGCTCTTGGGAGACATCTCAAATGGTAACATAGGCTCTAAGCTATTCAGGAAGGATATTTGTGGCAACTCAGTCTTAAGAGCTGATAGCTGCCATCCTCGCCATGTAATAACAAATCTGCCAGTGGGGGAAATGATCCGTGCAAGGAGGAATTGCAGTAAAAATAGTGATTATATTCACGAGGCAGAGGTAGTTTCAAAAAGCAAACGTGGGTACAAACAATGGTCGATTAACAGAGCTCGCAACATAGTAGATTCCAAAAACAGAAAGGAGCTGCTGGCTGACAATAAAATGGGAACTGGACACAAACATACAGAATTACCAACATTCATAACCCCTTTCAGCACAGATTTTAAAGAGATAAAAGCAGTGATAGATAAACATATACCTATATTATACCAAGACGATAAATTACGTCATATACTATCAAAGGGATGGAGGTCACTTGCTAGGAGATCTTGCACCATTGGGAATATGATATTGTAGTGAACCCGCAAAGAAACCTGTATGGTTAACACGCAGTGGTTCGTATAAATGTGCAGGTAAAAAATGTAATCTGTGTCACCGCATTGAAGTCACAAATAAATTCCAGAACAAACTAACCGGTAAAAAGTTCAATATTTCATCATACATTAATTGTAACACCACTCACATTGTGTATTTGGCGACTTGCAATTCATGTAATAAAGATTACGTGGGCTGCACAAGCCGCCCATTGAAAAAACTTTCTGAACATATTACCGTTGCTAACCCCAATTCCGCAGCCTACAGAACAGGTATTTCGGGATTTTCACGTCATTTTAAAGATATACACTCGGGAGATTTGACATCTCTCAGTGTAAAAGGTATAGAACGTGTCGCCCGCCCGTATAGGGGTGAAGATTGGGGTAGGTAATAGGGAACTTCATTGGATTCTGCGTTTAGACACCTGTACTCCCACCGGGTTCAATTATAGAAACGATTTGTCCTATTTTTACTGAACTTACACACTATGTTCTTCTGCCAATTCTATATACATACATTTTTCATATAGAACTATATCAAAACGAAACCAAATGAAATCAGATCTATATAGATGGTACACACACTAACAGGTATTTTTAAATTTGGAAAACTAGCAAGTTTGTATCATTTGTGGATCATTAGTTATACAATTTGTATACAACCTTCACAGAGAATTTTTTCCTCTTAGGCCACGTGCACACGTTGAGTATTTGATGAGTTTTTTACCTCAGGATTTGTAGACAAAGCCAGGAGTGGAGCAATCAGAGGAAAAGTCTAATAGAAACACCTGCACCACTTCTGTATTTATCACTCCTGGTTTTGTCTACAAATCCTGAGGTAAAAAACTCAACAAATACTCAACGTGTGCACGTGGCCTTATATCTTTGGCTTCTGTGGTTCTCAGATTGAGTACACACAAAGCTAATAATATATATGTATATATATATATATATATATGAGTAAATAACATTTATTATATTGTTTACAAATACATAGAAATCAGATCCAAAAAATTAAATAATAACAAATAAACGTATATGGAAATTAAAGTAAAAATAAAATTATTCATACAATATAACAAAAATAAAATATATAAGAAGCACACAAATAAAATTAAATAATAAAAATTCTCTAAGGGCCACGTCACACACACAGATATCTGTGCATATATTGTTTGCAGATCTCTGGTTGCAGTGAAATCATGGACACATAGTTCCATTTGTGCACGGCCACAAAATGGAACATTGTGTCCATGATTTCACTGCAACCAGAGATCTGCGAACAATATCTGCACAATTATCTGTGTGTGTAACCTGGCCCTATGCCACATAATCAAATGTTATGTATATCTTCCCTCTTATACACATCTGAATTTATTATGTGTTGTATACTATGATCTGATATATGTACTATGGCTCTGAATCAAGTATTGTAAGGGTTAAAGTGAATCCTAATCTCATTTGTATCACCTGTAAACAAATGGGCAGTTTTTATATTTAAATACATGTGGAATGATTTTATTTGCTATGCTGAAGACTAAGGGGGTGCCTTCCCCGAAACGCGTCCAGCGTTCAGTCCTGTCCATTTTAATTACGTCTTAAAGGATGAAATAGAAGCACGGGTCTCTGGCAGTTCCTTCTCATATTATTACTATTATTTGGATGGACACCAGCCATCCGGCCAGCTGACCAGGATCCTGGAGATATATGAGTGAACCACTCCCTCCCCCTTACCTCACTTCAAGAAAATACTGTATATAAGTGCTATGCACGGGCTCATACTGTATATATGGGATCATGATGTATATATTGGGGGCTGTGTTTGGGCTCATACTGTATAATGGAGGGCAATGTAGGAGTTCATACTCTATATAGCAGGACTATGAGAGAGCTCATACTGTAAGTAGGGGTGCTGTGTGTGGGTTCAGACTCAATATAGGGAATGCTGTGTGTGGGCTTATACTGTATATAAGAGCTTTGTCATGCTGTATATGGGGACTATGTAGAGGCTCATACTGTGTATATGGGCTGTGTAGGGGCTCATACTGTATGTTGGGAGCAGTATTTGCTCATACTGTATATAGGGGCTATGTAAGGGCTCATACTGTTGGGGCTTTGTGGGCTCTTGCTGTATATAGAGTGCTGTGTTTTCGCTCATACTGAATATAGGGGACGTCAGTATACTTAATTTTGCTCAATATTAAGTGATTCTATTGTTATTCACATAAAATAATAATAATATTTAATATATTAATAATAATATTGAGCAGAATTAATTTCAGCCTATTGGTTCAGCCCTCCCCAACAGTCATGGTCTCTCATGTGGCCATTTGGGAAAATTAGTTTCCCCCCTACTCTATAATGGTACCTTTACACGCCTCTATGGAAGGTTAGAAACAACCGGGTGTCGGAGACAAATGTATCTTGCACCGTCAGATCAACCCGAGGTAGCGGCGTGTAAACTAGGTTGTTGCCACCCGACACTGTGCTCTAAACCAGGCTGGTTTCAACCCGATGGTAGCGGCGTGTAAATAAGGTACAGTAAGGTTTTTTCGCCACCTAGTTAACTCCCTGGGGCGTGACACAGCCTCCGGGAAACCGCCCCCTTCAGCGATCATTGGTGGAAGCTCCTGCGTTACGATTGGTTGTCGCTGCATAGGGCAGGATATTTAAGGAGCTGACCAGTCACACTACACAATTGCAATAGCATCATGTATTAGCCAGCCTTCCTGCGCTGGCTGGCCAATCATGATGCTATTGCATTGTCCAATCATCGTACGAACGTCTCGTAATCCACAATTCTGGCACGCCTATGTGTTGTCCCTGCTGCCCCAGGTCCTCCCATATTACCTTCTGTAGCGACGTGTAAATGAGGGACGGTGCTCTACAGAAAGTAACTTGTGGCACCCGGCGGTGCCTCTAGGGATAGATTAAACCTTCTGTAGAGCACCTTGTAGCGGCGTGTAAAGGCGGTATCGGGTACCGTTTGCAACCGTTGGTACGTGCTCGTGCACGTGAGACACCCGGTTGTTTCCAACCTTCTGTAGCGGCGTGTAAAGGTACCATTATGTATTGTATAGCGCTAGGTTATGTATAGGGGGAAAAAAACTTGTTTGTTGCTGTTCGGGACGCTGTCTTTCTTGGTTTGCAACTGTTTATGTGGACATTTGTGTTCATTATGTAACTTATCATATGATCTCTTAAGAAGATCATGAGACATGTCTTCTGATGCGCAGTTGGTCTTTCCTGAACCTGTAATAGCTCCCCTCACAATTTTTGGGGGCGGAAGACCAGTTTAGAGTGTTTATGGAGAGCTACTGGCTATTTTTTACCCCACCACCCTAATCATAAGGAAATAAGTTCCAGCGGGTGGGAATAATCATGTCTTTACTGTGAGTGGGTCCTCAGACTTGGGCATTTTCTTTGCCCCTACAAGCTCTAGAACTGTCATCTGTTAAGACTTTTTTTTATGTCTTATGGTACCTTCACACGCCGCAATCTCGCCTGGGAATCCTAAAGGCAATATGTCGCCCCTCAGCAATCGCCGTGAAATTGCTTCACAGTTGCGGCGTGTGATTGGGGAATTTCGTGGCAATAAATCGTCTCTCGTCTGTCGCCTGATTCCTGAGCACGGCTCTGAAATCACCCTCAATCATGAAGGCGATATTTCCGTGTTGTGGCGTGTGATAGGGCAATAGTGATGGAATTAGCATCGCCCATGATTTCCCTTAGGCGTGCCACAGCGTGCTGTAGTCCGCGCCCCGTCTGCGATGATTGGTGGTGGCTACTGTGTTCCCATTGGCTGTCTGTTCACAGGGCGCCATATTTGAAGAGCTGTCCGTTCAGCAACACATACATCTTCAATTGCAGAGCAGGCTGACCAATCGTAACGCTGTTGCGTTGTCCAATGAGCGCATATGGGGCGTGGAGTAAACCACTGTGGCACGCCTATCTCCTTGCCACTCTGAACATGCACGCCCACATTGCCTTTGGAATTGCGGCGTGTGAAGCGATGGAATGAGGCAAGATTGTTTCCGCTGTAGGTGAGGCGATTTCCGGAGCGTCACATCGCCTTACTTTCAGGGCAAGATTGCGGCGTATGATGCCGCCATCGGCGATCTGAGGCGACCATGAAAAATGTGCATGTTAGATCGCCTCATATCGCCAGGCGAGATTGTGGCGTGTGAAAGTACCATTAGGGTTAATCTAGGATGAATCTGACAGAATCCAAGTTGCGGAGACAAAGATCATGAACTTCACAGAGTTGGGCCACACCGCTGGGGACTATAGTACTGAGTTCTGACAGTGGTTTATAAAGGTTCTATGGAATGCTGCAGCTCTAAGGTGTCATTTTCGCCATGGCCTTTCATATTCACTTAAGGATGCTCTGGCTCCACATACTCTGTCCTGTTCCTTTTGAGATGCCGCCCATGACTCAGATCATTCAGATGAATTTCAGAATTCGAGGAAGGTGTGATGAGCCACAGGGGGTTCAACTATTTTTCACAAATTGGTTTACTTATCTGAGGCAGCTCTCAGACCACTGAGAGGAGACATTGACGCGATCTCAGACTCTGCATTTGAGTCGCTCACCAGGACCGTGAGGTACTCGGAACCGGACCCTTGTCGTCTTTGTCGTCTGGGGCGGCAGGGTGTCACGGTGTCGTGTCATGTAATGCAAAGTCTCAGAACATTTGGGCAGTCTCCTGCTGCCGGCTCACGGAATCGGTTTCCACCTCTCATTCACACAATTAAAGTTTTACATAGTTCTGAGCTTTACTGTGTTTTACAACACAGACAGTCAGTGCAATAGCGGTTCCCGTATTATTTCAGTAACTGGGACGGCTTGTCTGCAAACCCCCTTTCATGTTCCTTTCCTCTCTGTTCTGCACACTAGCTACAGTCCAGAAATCACGGGCTCTCTGAGGCACCCTTCCGGATCTCCTAGTCCTAGTGTGACGGCCTTCATTTCACTGTGCCGGTGATTGGGCCTCGGGACATAAAGACCCGCACCCTGCTGGGGTTCGTGGTTGGGGCATACAGCTTCCCTGCCACTTCAGCAGAGCTGGCACTCTGGTCCCGGCCCGGTCCGTCAGTGCCCCTACTGACCCAGTTTTACCTTGGACCCCTTCTGTCTTCCTTCAGTTCTCAGCCTTGGGACTGGGCTAGCCATACGGTAGCACAGGTCTCTGGGTCCGTGTTCTTTCCGTCTGGTGTCTCTGGCTGACACGTGTTACTCTTGCTCTCTCTCATTCTCAACTAGACTAACTAGCCTAAATAACTAACTAATTGCCTTGGTGTCCTCCGTCTTTCCTTTATGTAGTTGTAACCACCCCTTCCCTGGCTCTGTCCTAATGTTCCACCCTCCACATGGCTCCTCCCGCTATGCCATTGCTAGACATGATGTAACTTAGACTTGGGATCGGGGGATGTGTTGGGTGTGCATGTGGGGTGACCAACTTACCAGTCCCAGCTGTTGCGCCATCTCGCGGTGACCGGTCCACAGGGGCGCCACACTCCCCCTGAGCAAAGATTAGCACATCCTCGTGCTAGGAATTGGTACAATGCTATGCAAGCTCACACATTTTTTTATGCATTCAGCAACAACAACAACAGTGTACAAGAATTCTTTTTCTTCCCGGAACAGGAGGCGCATGACTTAAATGTTACGATAACAAAAAACATCTTACTCAAGCTAGGGGGTAGACAATTAGAAAAATATAAAAGTGCTAAAACAGTTCACAGTTCTGCAGTTGTCTCTCCGGTCTTTGGGAACCCACCACAAAAAAAACCCGTTTCAAGCCCTGGGCGTGGTGACAGGGACTGAACTGACCAATTCTTCGGCGGCGCCAGTGTGTTTTAAAGCAATGCGGTCACAAGTGCTAAAAGTTTCTTTCAGTGCAACGTGTCCACATTATTCACAGGCACAATACAATATACAGTTTTAAAAGCGTAATCTAAAACCAATAGGGAGTACACCGTGGTACGCTAACTATGTACAATCAAGTCCAGGTTACCCACTGTCCATATGCACAAAGTTCTTTTTCAGTAAAAAGGGGCACTCATTAAGGGAAACATTGGGGTGGCATCAAAGCGATCTGTGTCCCTTCCCCTTCTCCGGGGGACCTCATCACGTCGCTGCGGGTGAACATCTCCAAGTCTGAAAGTGCCTGGGGGAGCAGCCATCATAGACTTCAGTCAGTGCAGACACACTCCTGTGCAAATCCCAGAGACCATTCCACAGTTCTGAAGAGGGCGTTTGTCCTAATCTCCAGCCGACAGTTGAGTAGTATACCCAAGCAGGGCACCCTCGGTAGACAACCTCCTCATCGGTCATGTTGGCCCCATGCTTGGGTTTTAGTTCACTCTCCTTTTCTTGGGTCTAGGGAACTGGTCATGCCACCATCCCCCGCCTAGTCGCTTTCTCCAGGAGTGCCTGCTGCCAGTGCTCCACAATGTCTAAGTGAGTGCACTCTAGCTGACGACTCAATCTAGTATCCTCCTCCGATAACAGGGCAGGATCTATCCCCAGCATCGGGCTCTCCTTTAAAGATTCAGGACACGGTTCTGGAAATTGGTAGGACGCTGGGGGACCGGGGAAGTCCTCTCGTCACACCTCGCGTCCCGCCATTGCCGGGCTTTCACATGCACACTTTCTGCAGTCACCCTCTTTGCTCCTCGTGGCGTTGTTCTCTCCTTCTCCCTCCCTTCGTGGGCGTCGTCATTCTTGGTCGTTGTCGGTCTTTACACCCATGGGCGGGATTACACAGTCTCCGGAGCCGCCCTCCCAATTCTTGGAGAATGGAAGGGGTGTAGACATCTTTTTGCGCCTGGTGCTGACCTGGCCCACAATGAAGGGCTGCAACACACCCCTCTGCCAGCACGTGGCCTCAGTCTTTCACGGCCGCCATAGCATTGGGTCCAAAAATACAGTCTGTTGACACACAAGACCCGGTTTTACCGGCTCGGTAGATCCTGTTTGTGACGCCAAGTTGAGTCGCCCACCGGGGCCGTGGGGTACTTGGAACCAGGCCCTTCTCGGCCTCGTCGTCTGGGGTGGCAGGGTGTCACGGTGTCGTGACACGGCTCCGGGGTCCCGGACAAGTCAACAAAAGGGGATAAACAGTTTCTTTAGGAATAAATTGTGATGCCACCCACGGTTTGTGGCTAGAGGTAGCCACGCTGCAGTTGGGACCTCTGGGGATGATGTGGGTTGCAGCAGAGATGTTGAGCCCTCCACGGGTAGGGCTGGTCCCCAGGGCTACTGCGTAGAATGTGTAATTGTAATGCAAAGTCTCGGTACCTATGGGCAGTCTCCTGCTGCCGGCTCATGGAATCGGTTTCCACCTCTCATATACACAATTAAAGTCTTACACAGTTCTGAGCTTTACCGGGTTTACTTCTTGCTTGTCAGGTTTTACAACACAGTCAGTCAGTGCAATAGCGGCTCCGATATTATTTCAGCAACTGGGACGGCTTGTCTGCGACACCCCCTTTTATGTTCCTTTTGGGCCTCTTTCCTCTCTGTTCTGCACACTAGCTACAGTCCAGCGGTCACAGGTTCTCTGAGGCACCCTTCCGGGTCTCCTAGCCCTAGTTTGACAGCCTTCCTTTCGTTGTGCCGGAGGTTGGGTCTCGGGACATAAAGACCCCGCACCCTGCCGGGGTTCGTGGTTGGGGCATATAGCTTCCCTGCCACTTCAGCAGAGCCGGCACTCTGGTTCCGGCCTGGTCCCTCTGTGTCCCCGCTGATCCTGGTTCACCTTGGACCCCCTCTGTCTTCCTTCGGTTCTCAGCCTGGGACCCGGGCTAGCCATACAGTGGCACAGGCCGCTGGGTCCGGGTTTTTTCCATCTGGTGTCTCTGGCTGACGGGTATTACTCTTGCTCTCTCTCCTTCTTCACTAGACTAACTAGCTTAACTAACTAACCAACTGCCTTGGTGTTTTTCTTCTTTCCTTTTTGTAGTTGTCACCACCCCTTCCCAGGCTATGTCCTAACGTTCCACCCTCCACCTGGCTCCTCCCGCTATCCCTTTGCTAGACATGAAGTAACTTAGACTTGGGATTGGGGAATTTGTTGTGTGTGTGGGGTGACCAACTTACCAGTCCCAGCTGCTGCGCCATCTTGTGGCGTCCGGTCCTCAGGGGCACCACACATTTTCCATGGTAATGCTGGACATTTTCTCAGGGGCTGCCTGATACACTCTGAAGTAAACAAGTCATTAGGAATCACGTAAGTCTGAGTGATTGTCAAGAAGGTCACCAAGACTTTCAGGTACATGTTACTTCTCAAATAAAAAAATGTTGATTGCTCTCAGTGTGCGAAACAAGATACAAATCTTGTAGTTGTGATACCTTTTAATGGCTAACAAAAATAAAATAAATGATGTTATAAGGCGAGCTTTCGAGACGACTTAGGTCTCTTCATCAGGCATGGTATGACAAGATATTGAATGAAACTCAAAATATATGCATGCACAACTAAAGATGTTTGGATATTTGACTCAATAAACATTACAGGGACTGGACATTTGGCAAAATAAACAAACAGCCTCGGAGATGATCTTCAAACAGACAGGCCCAGAGGTAATAAAGTCTTTAGGACACTAAATTATAAGAAAACCTGGGTTTTATTTTATTTTTGTTAGCCGTTAAAAGGTATCACAACTACAAGATTTGTATCTTGTTTCTCACACTGAGAGCAATCAACATTTTCTCAACTGGCTAACACGTTACCAAATCTTTTTCTCAAATAAAGTACTGCTGAATGTTGAACTATTTTTCTGAGATCAGTCATTGTCCCCATTCACTTAGGTTTTGGTTTGCAGTCAACTTCGTCGTTTCAGGAGCTGTTCTGAAATCAGGAATAGAGACAGCTAGGTTGGAAGGACCCATTCAACTTGATGCTATTGACAAGACACTGTTGCTCCAAAACTTTGTCCAGCTGGTAATGGTGGAATTCACACTTACAGAGAACCTGTCATGTCATTTTGTGAAATTAAAATGTTGTCCCTTATTTGGCTTCATTCTCTTATAATGTCTCCCCAATCATCCTTAGTTAGCAATAATGTCCTTGAATATGGTTCCTACAGTAATTTTGGCACCCCACCGGTCTGGTCGCCACAAAGGGCTACTGCACTCATTAACCAGGTGTGGTGTCTGAGTCCAAAAGGAAATGGGATGGTGAACCTAGACCCCCACCAACACACCCACATACCTTAGAACCCAGGTGACCATGGGCGAACCCAGGCGGAGGGCCCAGTCTAAAGAGAACAAGAGAAGAACAGGCGGTGGGAAGTTAGTAAGTAGGATGCAGGGGAATAAGTAATGTGCAGGCTACCAATGAGATAGAACCCCAGGGGCACAGGTGGAGTGAGAACAGCCTGAGTGCCCAGATCCTGGACTAAGATAGTTGGACGGAGGGGTTGTTCAAGAACCAGGGAACCGGACCTTAGCATGGCACGGACACAGTAAGCCCAAACCACCGGACCGAAGGCCACGCAATCTCCAGGAGTGGTGGTCACAATCCGACGCACCGCTGAGAAGGCAGTTGAACTAGGGTCAGGAGACAGGTAGCAGTCGCTTCTAGATCGGGGCACTGCGTGTGGAGATGCTGACAGGAGAGGTGAAGAAGTAGTGCTGGGAGAGTGACCAGAGAACAGAGAGGCACACGAAGGGGTCCTGGGCGAGCTATCCCGATTCCTTGCAGACAGGCCAGACTGGTCTTGGTAGAGAGAAGCGCCTGGTGGCCAATTGCAACTGAAGTGAGTAAACCGGGTACAGAATTCCAACGCTGTGTAAGACTGTGTTATTCCCCGCTTGCAGAGCTGCCGACTAACTCAGTACACGAGACACGAATGCCTAGCGTAATCACAGCCTTACACACTCTTTCAGCTAAACATGTCTGCCCGGGGTAACACTCCACCTACAGGGAGTGACGACATCTGGCTATGTAATATAGGGAAAAGGGAAGAGGAAAAGCTCACCCAAACCTCCTAATAATCCGACAGGTGCACGGCAACGGCTGGTATTCGTTCAGTCCATGATGAAATGTGAGAGAAGCCAGCACCAAATCCAGTAAAAAAGATGAATCCTTTATTTCAGTTATCACATGAACATAATAAAAAGCATCCTGTCAGGCGAAGGCCAGTCGTTTCAACAACCCCAGAGGTCTGACCCTCAGCGTCAGTCCATGCTGACCGAGAACCATATGTGGCGTCACGAACATTTCCCCTATAAACCTTATTCCCATTCAATAAACTCCAGAACCTAATTCCCTGCCTGACAATATAGTAAGAGAAAACCAAGTCTCCTGAGGTCACGAAAGCCGGAACTTGACTCCTGTGACTCCCCTGGCATAACTCATAGCCTGGTTCCAAGTACCCCACACCCCGGGGATGGGAGAGTCATAATTATGTTCCCTACTTGCCCCCATAAGTTAATAATGTACATTTCCAATTCTGGCCCCATCTATTAATTATGTCTCCCATCCGGGTCCCTATTCTTCAATAATGTCTAACATATTGCCCCCTATCTTGTAATAATGTCCAGCATTCTTGCTCCATCTTGTAATCATGTCCTATGTCTTGGCCCCGATCCTTTAATAATGCCCCCCCATCCTGTATAATTTTGTCAGTCGTAGCCCCATCCTGTAATAATGTCTCCCATTCTGGCCCCCATCCTGTAATAATGACCCATCCTGGCACCCATCCAGTAATGTCATGTGCTGCAGACAATGGGCACACCAACGTCACCTACGGGCCTTTGATAGACTAGTGGTATGTATGATTATTACAGTGGAGGGAGCCAATGGCTGTCTACATCACAATGAATGCACATCCAGCTATAATACAGTAGGTGTCAGTAGGCCACTTTCCTCAGTCATATTGAGCTTGTTCCCTGAAAAATGTTGATTTTCTTTTTGTTTTCATTTCACAAGACATATTAGAAGAAAATACACCATCAGTTTAGATTTTTTTTTCCAGAATTGTAGGGAAACTTGCAATCCTATTTAATTGTATTGCACTGCGATATAGCAGCGACACCAGCAAACATGTCACTCCCAAATGCAGCCCCATGAAATCAAATTGGAAATCTCATGTAACTTGCAACATCGTCCTCCACCAAAAATGTTGGAAATCCTTTATGTCAGTGTGCAAGCCACAGCATGATTGGCTAAACCTTAAAATGTGTAAATGTATGAAAAAGCACCATGGGATTTGATAAATATGCTGCTTGTGAAAAACGGCACAGATAAATATGCCTCAATTTTAGTTAATTTTCAGCTTACAATTACTGTGTATTATCAAACAGTGGCGTATCTTCAGGCCCAACACAGACATCTCACCAACACAGATGGAAGCCTAAGGGAGCACAGCACTGCACGCTCTTGCAAGTTGGACATGCAAATCACCCGAACTCCAGCCCCGAAGAGGTTCACTCCTCTCTACTCATAAGTCTCATATTTGATTAGTCAATAAATTAGGAATTGGGTTAAGACATTGCAATAAACTGATAACAAGAGATTCTGCTGTAAAAACTCTGTATCTTTTATTTCTCTATGTTTAAATATATATTTTTCCTTTATATTTTTTTTTCGAATACAAAATAATAATATTATTTGAAGAAAAAAAACAATCCTTAAAGCTGTTCACAACACACGGCCAGATCTGTCTAGTAACACGCTAGCTTTGCCCCTTATGTGCAGGGAGAGGAGACGCAAAGTGTTGCATTTTATTGAAACTCACAATCACACACATAAAAAATGCAATAATTTAATGTTTCCCTCAAATAAAACCAGAAATTGCTTCTGCTCCCTTGCATGGGGATGAATGGTATATAAAATGTAAAGAAGAGAGCCCCTGAACAGGACAGGCTCAGCCGGTCCTTCATCACTCAAATTCACATACGTTCTAGTTAGCTTTAGGAGAATCTGTTGTAGGGCAGAGGCACACTATGTGAGATGTATGCGAGATCATCACGTGCATCTTGCATGACTCACCTCACCAGCATGTCAGCTGATTGTGTTACTATGCACATCTACGCTCCCATCCAGAGAGCTGGCGGCTGGGCTGGGTAAGTTATGTGAGATCAAGTGTGTCTCTGCCCGTAGTTGTATTCTCCAAGTAGATGAGACAATAATGACTTCTTATTAAAGAGTGCAGACTACACTCAGTGGCTGAGAAATGGCTGTTTCTATGGAATCTGTGGCAGTCTTCCCAATAGCCATGAGGTAGGGACAGAGACCCCAATTCCAGTGATGTGTCACTTAGTTATAATAGTGTAAAGTTAAGCACATATGAATGATAGTTTTCTCTGCTGCAGATTGAGCTGAGTTAAGTTAGTCTTAGTTTAGTCTTAAGCTGTGTATAATTGTGGCCATAACATAGATTTCTGTGTACATTGTTTAGTGCCAAAAAGCTGCATGGTTAAACTTGGATGCATGAGGCCAATTATACGGTAATGATAATCTCCTGCTGATAAAACGACTGTATTAAAACAGCAAAACTCAGCCCAGTAATTGACACATCACTGTGATCAGAGACTCTACTTCTGCATTAGGGTGCTCTCAGAATACATAGTAAAACCTGCTGAAAGATTCCCTTTAATGGGCACCATTATATATGAACTCTGGAAATCAATAATTATGTTGTGATTGAAATTAGAAAAATTGTGTTTTTCTACTCAAAGAAATGAAGATGTGGCAGTGAAAGGTTCTATAGCTTTTGAATTGCACACTTAGGGGCATTTTAGAATAGGTTTCTTATGTAAAGAGTTAGGTCAGTCTTCTGCATGACATAATGCCTTTTTAAGTTGGGTTCAGTCTTTTGATTTGAGTATCACAGGAAGAGCTCAGCTCCAGGCCCTGTGTCTCCCCTGCACCCAGCACATCCGACCCGGTCCCCCCTCCAGTGGCAGTCAGCAACTTCTCATATCTTGCTCTCCATCCATCCCTCTCTCTCGTCACCCGAGCCACTTCCTGCTGCAATTGTTGAAGTTGACGAGAGAGCTGACACTTCTCTGTCTCCAGGACATGACGTTGCTGCACCCGCTTGTACCGGCAGGACTGGGCATAACCTCGGTTCTTCAACGTGCGCCTTCGTTGCTTTAGTCGCAAAGCCTCTTCTTTACTGAAACCCCGCAGTTGGCGATTCAACTCCCGCACAGACATTCCTACCAATTGCTCATCAGAAAAACGTTCAGACAGGGGAGACAGCTGTGGAAAAAGCAGAAGTATTAATACAATAATGAAAATATGTTTGTTTATACCTAAAATGTATAATGTCCGATATAATGCTAGTTAACACCATGCTTTTGCTACATAGGTAAGGATGCTAAATGAAGAAGGTTATTTTCTTTTGTAGCTACCAAGGATTCTCCGGATCACACTAAAATCCCCAAACTAGACCTTGTTCATACAGCAGTATTTTGGTTGTTATTTTGACTCTGTATTACTAAATTAAAACCAGTAGTGTAAAGGCCCCCAATACACATTAGGGCATGGGTAGGGAACTGCAAGCCTCTAGGCCCGCCAACAGGTTATGTTTTCAGGATTTCCTTAGCATTGCACAGGGGTTGGAATCATCACCTGTGAAGGTGATTAAATTATCGCCTGTGCAATACTAAAGAAATCCTGAAAACATGACCTGTTGGCGGGCCTAGAAGCTTGCAGTTCCCCATCCGTGCATTAGGGGTTCCCAGAGAATATAAGTTATTATTAAAATGTCACAGAATACTTACAAAATAAAACAGCCAAACTCAGACTCCCTGATGGCCCACAGGTTCAATTCCAAGTCTCTCCATTCACCAATTGTCTGCTTTTTGACCCCATCCGCAACAAACCAGAAATAGACAGAAATGCCCATTCAGCCAAATAACTATCTCAGGTTGGTTTACCATTATGGCCAGTGACCAGTCAACAATCATTTACAGACATATGCTGTGTGTCGATCACGGGACCAAAAATAACATAGCAAAGTGATCATGCAACTTTGGCTCAAACTTCCATAATATTGGGAGGGTGCATAAGGCATTCTTTATTTTTCGTAAGCAGTCTGTGTCATTGTAATAATAATAATTGATATTATTCTAGACAATCTTTTTAAAGACAGTCCAATCTGCCAATTTCAGTTGGACCTTCAACAATCTAATAGAGTTAAGTCCAGAAATATTGGGACAGTAACTAAATCTTCTTGATTTGGGCTCTCAATTACACTATTTTGATTTAAAATGAAAGAACTGAGATAGAATTGAAGTGTAGACTTTCAGGCTTATTTAAAGGGGTTGAAAAAATATAATGTGAAACTTTTAGGAATTACAATCATTTTTCTACAAAGCTGCCTCGTTTTAGGGGCTCAAAAGTAATTTGACATATTTACTTTACCATAAATAAAATGTTCATTTTTAATACTTTGTAGAGAATCATTTGCAGGTAATGACTGCCTGAAGTCTGGAAGCCATAGACAACACCAAACCCGGGTTTCCTCCTTTGTAATGCTTTGCTGGCCTTTAGTGCAGCTGACTTCAGTTTGTGGGTTTCTCTACCTTAAGTGTTATTTTAAGAATGTGAAATGCAGTTCAATGGGGTTGAGATCCAGTGACTTACTTGTTTGGGCACATATGCCATGCGGTTTTTTGTTGCTATACATAACTGATGCATTTTTTCATTGTTTTCATGTCACATGAGTTTTGTAAGTGTGTTGTGATGGCTCCTGCGTTTTTGATGCGTTTTTGAAATCTGACTTTTAAATAGTGCTTTGTAAGTATTTTTTGGAGCGTTTTGAAAACGCATGCGTTTTTTAACATGGGACCCTATGGGAAACGCTATGCGATTTTGATGGCACTATATTGTACATGCTTTTGCATGGTTTACCTAAGGTCCCTTATTAAAAAGCATGCTTTTTGGTTGCTCCAAAAACGCATAGGGGACAGTCAACATGCTTTTGGCTATTAGGCATGCGTTTTTTACATGGGGGACTATGGGGTGCGTTTTTTACTGTTGAAAACGCAGGTCTCAAACGCTGTGAAATGGGACTGTGACACGCCTTACTGGCCTTGAGAATATATCACTGCTTTGCCTTAAGAATCTCCTGGGTGTCACAGTATGCTTTGGCTCATTGTCCATTTGCAATGTGAAGCAATGTTCAATCAGCATTGCTGCATTTGGTTGAATCTGAGCAGAAAGTGTAGAATAACACTGGTGCCCATGCCATCACAAGGCCTCTACTATATTTTACAGAGGGTGTGATGTGCTTTGGACCATGAGCCATTCCAAGCTTTCTTCATACTTCCTTGTTTCCATCATTCTGGTACAGGTTGATCTTTGTTTCAGGTTGATGTTTGTCACAAAAGCTCTTTTCAATAATTGAGGGTTTTTTTTAGATGTTTCTGGAAAAGTCTAACCTGGCCTTTCTTTTTTTAAGACTGGTTAATGGATTGAACCCTCTGTATGACTTAATCACTGAAACTCCTGTTCCTGATGAGTGTTATTCACTTGGGTAGATGTTGTGATGGGGGTATTCTTCACCATGGAAAGAATTCTGTGATCATCCTCCCCTATTGTCTTCAGTGGATGTCTAAGCCTTTTTGAGTTCCCAAGCTCACTAGTGTGCTCTATTTTTTCTTTTTTCACAGATTGTACCAAACCATTGATTTGGCTACTTCTAACATTTCTGCCAACTCTCTGATGGATTTATTTTTTTCATGGCCTAATAATGGTCTGTTTCTTTTCCACTGAGATCTCCTTTGACCGCATGCTTCTAAATGCAAATGCCACACCTGGAATCAGCTCCAGACCTTTTACCTGCTTAATACACAATCTATTAATGAAGGACTAGCCCATTAAAGATCTTTTGAGATAATTGACCAATTACCTTTCATCCCTTCCAAAAAAGGGATCTACGTATTAAAGTGCTTTAATTCCTAAAACCTTACATCAATTTTGAAGTGAATACCCTTAAATTAAAGATGAGAGTCTGCGCTTTAAGCCCATATTGATCATATAACTATATCTTGAATATGTTTTAGTAAAAAAAAAAAGAAAATGCCAAAACTTGTGTCCCTGTAAAATGTTTGTGGACCTAACTGTATGTATAAGGAACTACCAGCTCTCTTCCAGAGATGATGTCGGGGAAGAGGAAGATCGGGAATTCCTAATTTAAATGAAAAATCCTTAATATTCTCAGATGAGATAAGCCACAGTTAGTTAGGTTCGCATCACTATGTTTTCAATCCAAATGTTGTCCGTGAAAAACATGCCCAGCACTTGACCAATATTATTCAATGGAGCTGTGTAGATGATCTTTTTTCACGCACTAAATGTCTATATGAGAGAAATTGCAGCAGATAAGATTTGTCTATTGAAACCCTGTCACACAGGCAGACTCACAGCGATCAGTCTACCAGCGAGCACGCTGGTATCCATGTAAACAAGCGGGTAACTAAGCACTGCGCGGCGCTTAGTTACCCGCTGTTTACCATGGATGCCAGCTCCCAGGGCTTCCTGAGCGGCGCTGGGAGCTGGCTGTTCGCGCGTCTCCCAGTGTCACACACAGCAATGCTGCGTGTCCACCGGGCGACCATCACCAGGTTTCGGACCTTCGAAACTGGCACCATCAACCAGCGATTTATCGCTGGTTGATTCACCATGTCACTACACTCATCAATATCGCTGCAACGTCACGTACAGCAGCGATATTGACAGCGATATTGATGCGTGTGACGGCCCCTTAAGTGCGCAAAAAAATCAGATCCCATATATATTACAGTATAGCATCCAATTTTTATAGATACATTGCAATTTATTAGCATAGGAAACTGTTTTTATTTTGAAAATGTAAATAACTGTTGATTTATAAAAACAGATGACATAGGGATACCATATGAATGACATTGCTGAAAAAAATGTCATTTTTTTCTGAAAGAAAATTCTACACTTTTTATGCGCTCGTGTGAATTTAGCCTCACAGCTCTCTTTCAACAGTTCACAGTTTCATCTACAGGACAGAGTATAGCAAACAAAAATGTTATCACATCATTATCACTTATCAGACAAAAGAGAACAGATAGTAAATGCCTGCTTGATTACCTTAGAGATACAGCCTGCCATAAAACTGACATTAGAGATTGGCAATAGGATAATGCTGGTGCTATAACATTCATCCAGAGAATGGCAGCAACTCACCAGGCAGGTTTCAGGAGTGTTTCCTTATTGTTTAATCTATGAAAACAGGCGGTTTTTCAGGGGTAGTGGAGGGAGGATGGGGGTCGCAACGACTGGCCGTTTTCGCACGGTCTCGTAACTCTAATTAATGTATTAATGTGTGTCCTCTAGGTGCCGCTATTTCAAAGACAAGCTTACGAACAGACTAGGACTTTTATGTAAATAAATATATATATATATGTGTTTATATATATATATATATATATACCGTATTTTTCGCTTTATAAGACGCCCCAGATTATGAGACGCACCCTCAAAGTTGGTGAAGAAAAAGAGAAAAATAATAATTTTTAATGTTAAATGGGGTCCTTCTTATAATGCCAGTGTCCATCTTTCAAATCATATATATGTCCCTCATAACCCCTCATCCTGGTACATGGTCCCTCTCCTGGGATATAGCACCCCCATCCTCGATATGGTCCCCTCAACTGGATATGGCCCCCTTATTTTGGATATAGCCCCCTTGTGCTGGCACACATCCCCCAGTGCTGGCATTCGTTCCCCAGTGATGGCACACATCCCCCAGTGATGGCACATGTCCCACAGTGATGGATCATGGCATCCTGTGATGGCACATGCCCCCTCTGTGCTGGATAATGGCCCCCTGTGATGGTACACAGCATCCTGTGATGGCACATGTCCCCCAGTGATGGCACACATCCCAGTGATGGATCATGGCCCCCTGTGATGGCACACATCCCTAGTGATGGCACACATCCCTGTGATGGAACACTCCCCCTGTGCTGGATCATAGCCCCCTGTGATGGCACCTGGCCCCCTTCTTGAATCATTGCCCCCTGTGCTGCCACACATCCCCCAGTGATGGCACACATCCCCCAGTGATGGCATATGCTCCCTGTGCTGTATCATGGCCCCCTGTGATGGACATGGCCCCCTGTGATGACGCACATCTCCCTGTGATGGCACATGTCCCCCAGTGATGGCACACATCCCCCAGTGATGGATCATGGCCCCCTGTGATGGCACACATCCCCTAGTGATGGCACACATCCCCTGTGATGGCACACATCCCCCTGTGCTGGATCATAGCCCCTGTGATGGCACCTGGCCCCTCTGCTGAATCATTGCCCCCTGTGCTGCCACACATCCCCCAGTGATGGCACACATCCCCCAGTGATGGCATATGCCCCCCTGTGCTGTATCATGGCCCCCTGTGATGGCACATGGCCCCCTGTGATGACGCACATCTCCCTGTGATGGCACATGTCCCCCTGTGCTGGATCATGGCCCCCTGTGCTAGATCATGGCCCTCTGTGATGGCACACGTCCTCCTTTGATGGCACATGTCCCTCAGTGATGGCACACATCCCCCAATGCTGGATCCATGGCCCCTGTGACGTCACATAGCCCCCCTGTTCGGGATTTGGCCTCCCCATCACCCTGTATGGTCCCCATGCTGCTGCCCATCACCTCAGTGCTGAAACTGCGCCGAGCTATGGACAGGGGAACAGCTGATATTATTTGTACCTGCAGCCCGCCCCATTCTGGATATGGTCTCCCATCACTCTGTATCGCCGCCCATTCTGTTGCCCATACTAAAATAACAAACCGCTTTTTACTTACCCTCCGGCACTATCCCCCGTGACTCCCTGCTTGCCGCTCTCCCCGAGTCTCGAGGAGGCCGGTCATATGATCAGCACAGCAGAGTGACATTATCACTGTGCATCCGATCACATGAACGGCCTTCCCGAGACTCGGGGAGAGCGGCAAGCAGGGAGCCACGGGGGACAGCGCCGAAGGGTAAATAAAAAGTGGTTTGTTTTTTTAGTATGGGCAGCAACATGGGCGGCGATACAGAGTGATGGGGAGACCATATCCAGAATGGGGCGGGCTGCAGGTACATATAATATGCGCTGCTCCCCTGACCATAGCTCGGCACGGTTTCAGCACTGAGGTGATGGACAGCGGGTACAGTGCATATTATATGAGGCTAACAACGGGGGCACGTGACCTCCTGCTGCCTCCTGCAGCCCCCGGACACGCTCCAAAGCCGCCCCCCTCCCCTGCAGTATAGGACCGTAGATTCGGATCATAAGACGCACCCCCTACTTTCCCCCCAAAACTTGGGGGAGCAAAAGTGGGTCTTATAATATGAAAAATATGGTACATATATATCACTGAAATTATAGCACCAAGAAGAAAAAGATGTTGAATTATGGCAATACTATATGTTAACCATACAACTGTAAGTGTACACTAGCTGGACATCCTCTTAGTCTTGACTCCAGGTACACTAATGGCTCAGCATTACATTGATTTGGTAATGGAACAAGTGGTACAACTATTTCTCTAAAGTGTCCTAGGAGCTCAGTATGACAACACCAAGCTGCATGATGTATGTACAGTATATGAGCAGCCTGCATAGCCTAAACCTCCTGCCATGGCCTGCAGCTTCACTGGTTTTGTCTCGAGCACATCTGGGATGTCATTGATGGGCAATTGCAAAGGCAGCTGACAGCAGCGTATATTGATGATTTGATGATTTGCATGCCTAAGGGAATTCACCAAGACAAAACATTCCTCAGGCAACCATTAGTAACTTCATTGATAACATGCCAAGGTGTGTAAGTGCATGTACTGTAGTTCTGTGCATGACACTCATACTTTATACTGAATAAATTGAGATGTTTTAAAATTTTGTGTCTATTTGGTCATCATTTGCATTTAATTAACATGTCCTATAGATCCTGGGATTTCCATAATTCTATGACTGTTTTTTTCTTATAGGAAACCTGACCTCTAAAAATGAGCCCCCCAGGCTCTTTTAACCTGTCCCTGCATCATTGTAATCCGTTTCTATCCATCCCTTTGTGTGCATAAAGCGCTATTGTCAAGTTTATAAAAGTTTCTTTTTTTTGCCTGTGGATCTGCAGCTTCTCATTATATACAGGTAAAAAAGTGTTGCGCCCCTGCGACCAGAGTGGCTACATAGGGAACTGCAGGCAGGCAGAGAGATAGACGGTTTGTGCAACAAACACCCTCACGGAACCACACACACACCACTAGAGGCGGCACCCAACCCGGAGCCAGGGACTCTAGGCGGGAAAGGGGTGGTAGGTTTAGAGGAAAGTGGGTGGAAAGACTGTAGATCAGGTGACAGAGAGCACAAATAGAGGAAAAAGAGGAGGAAGGAGTTAGTAGGCCAGAGTGAGCCGAGCAGCAAAGACACCAGAAAGACAGAGACACATCCGGTGGGATTGGGCTCCCTGGAGACGCAGAATTCACAGAGTCATAGAAACCATGGAGAGAAAGCTCATCCATAGCCAGCATCCCAGGGGAGTGTGAGGAAAGAGACTGGACCAGTATCACCGGGTCCGAGGAACATGGCAGCACCAACCAACTACCAGCGGAGTAGTTTTCCCTAGTTTGGACTGGAATCACACGGGTTGAATGGAGCCTGGTAATGCCTTGTAAGATAGGGTTACTGCAGACTAGGCAACACCAGAGTGTCGGCTCTGAAGGGAACTGAAGCAATATTCCAGCTTCCCAGACAAACCAACAGGGAGCTTCAATTCCAGGTTGGAGTACCCAACACAAGGGTTGGAAGCACAGCAGCAACTACAAGGACCCACAAGGGTCCGAGCTGCCGCTATACAACTCGGAGAAAGAACAAGAGAGAGGACAGCCTGAAAGGACACTTAGAAGGAGTAAGGGATCTCAGAGTGACAGCCTGGCTGCAGAGGGCTCAGTGTTACCGGAGTTCACTGACTGTGAACTGTGTTAAGAACTGTACTGAGAACTGCTGTAAACTGTGTGAAGAGCTTACAAGTAAACCCGGTGAACCCTGCCTGAGTGTCCGTGTTTGATTCCAGGTATATTAACTGTGCATCATACCTTTTATCCTGTCAGGAGCAGCCGACCCGCGGCGGGCTCATCCATGTGGCTGCAGCCCCATCATCCACCATCCTCCTGGCAGAGCAGCGCTGCAGCGGTGGCCCCATCACTGACCACAACCCGTGGGTGGCGTCACGACAAATATTATCCTTGTAAATACCCCTTTACTGTGAGGAGTAACCCCGTCCCATGTGGGCCTCCACAACTAGGTGTCACAAACAGGATGGACCCGATCCAAAAGAACCGGACCCCGTGTGCCTCTAAAGATCATGTTCTGGACTGTTCCCGCCAAATCTGGGCTTAATGGCGGCCATGGAAGCTTGAAGCCATGTGCAGAGGAGGCGTGCCCAGACCCCCCATCGTGGGCCGGCCCGGTCCAAAGCGGGAAAAGAAAGGCCCGCCCTGGCTCTCCTTAACTCCAGGGGAGCCAGCCATCAATCCCAAGGAGGAGCCTCCCCCCAAGTGCACTCACCAATGAGAAGATGGCGGGAGCTGAAGAGGAAGTCGTCACCCCGGAAAGGCGGGACAGGAAACCAGATGCGGAGCAGTCGCCATTACAGTACATGCGGACGGAAGAGAAGGACGCTGAGGAGAGAGCTGCAGCAGGAAGACCCCAAGTGATCCCGGAGGGCCCACGGAACGAGTTAGTGGAGGAACCCGGCCAGGGAGACACCTTCGGTGACCACAGCAGCATGGCGGAAGGGGGTAGAGAGCGTCCAGAGATCCGAGACACCCGGCGAGGTGTGATGCGGCTGCTGCCCCTACAGATAACCCGGGCCCAAGTTGAGCGGAGGACTCTGATTCAAATAGAAGTGCACCAAAACCTGCAGTCCTTGTCTGCGCAGTCCGGCTGGGCTGGTGCCTCCAATAGTAACACCCGGAGCGAGGAAGAATGCCGCACTGTGACCCTGATTGATGTGTCTGTTCCTGAAGCTGCACCGCGCCCTGTCCCAAGAGTGACTGACCCACTCGGAGCCCTGGAAGAGGGATGGTTGCCATTGCCGGAGCCCCTGATACCCGCGCTGTAACATCAGAGGTGAGAGGGGAACAGCTCCGATGCTGGTGGGAGAGGAGCGAGGCCAGCGATGACCTTATGGGTTTCCTTGGGGACCCTGCGGCTCAGTAGGCCCTGCAGAGCTTATCACCCGGGAGGAATAACTGCGACGCTGTATTCGCAAGTGGGAGAAGGAGGAGGTAGAGCGGCAGGTACAGAAGCAGATTATGATAACCAGCACTAAAGAGGCAAAGGCAGAGGCCCGACGCGATAGAGTGGTGCAAAGATCTCCACAGCACCAAGGGCAAATCGTTAAAATAATTGACGATAAGGGATTTTCATTCGCCCGTGAACCTGGTGCGCTCAGAGACATTTTCATAAACAGACGTCATGTAGAAGCGCACCTTCCTGCAAAACACCCAGATAGAAGAGTACAAATCGGAGAATGAGTCTCCTATAACATTGTACAGGGAGAAAGATGTCCATATGGGGTTCAAGTAAGAAGACTGTCCCTACAAACGCCAGAAGAAGATGAACCACCAGGATTAGAGGATCCAGTCGTTTACCCGGATTCAATTGATTACACGGATCCAGTCAGCAACACGGGTTCTACAAATTCTACAGAGACTGTTGCAGTAAGGAGCACTGTGGATGTTGCTACCCAGACGCCCAGCAGCTATTTGCTAGTTCAAGTCTTGCAACAACTAGAACTGTTTCCCAGACGGAGAACTCCACAAGTACTTCTGTGGAAGGTGGAGAAGGATCAAAAGTGAAGACCTGGATTCATCATGAAGAAACAGTAAGTGTTGATTTGATGTGTTCCTTATTGGCCCCATCCCAATCCTGAGTGAATTATAGCTTTTGCCCTGTCTGTTTTACATGTTGATTGACATTATTATCATGGACGATGAGATGCTATAAGCTTTCGCTGTATATAGTTGAGCACCCAGTATGCTCCCAATTGGTTTTAAGACCAAAGTGCACTTTTAAGACTGTGCAGAGAACTTGAACTGAACTTGCAAGGTTGCTTTTGAACGCTTATTTTTGAAGCACTTGTCCCCTTTGAATCTTTTGCACTTTTTGGAACGTTTATACTTTTTGAAGGAAAGTACTGAGCTTTTTGAAGAACTTTTATACTTTTATGCTGAAAAGTAATGCCTTAATAATGTGAATATTTAAATGTGAAGTTTTAGCACTTAACCCGGTAGACCGTATCCAAAAGGGTGGAGGAACTGGATTAACCTCCATGCACATTAAGTTAGGGAAAGCAAGTACCTGGGGTTGGTGTAGCGAATCCAGGCCTCCTAAGCTGAAACACCCGTGGACAAATGTACATAGTTAACATAATGTAACATTAAAAGACCCGTGTTCCTTAAGTGGAAGATCAAGAACTGCTTAAAGTTATTGTTATGAAAAATAAAATGCCTTTTTCAGGGGGATCCATGCCGGACGCCGTGGGGACACGCCGGCTTAACTCCGGTGGAATGTGGTGCCCCTGCGACCAGGCTGGCCACATAGGGAACTGCAGCCAGGCAGAGAGATAGACGGTTTGTGCAATAAACACCCTCACGGACACACACACACCACTAGAGGCGGCACCCAACCCGGAGCCTGGGACCCTAGGCAGGCAAGGGGTAGTGGGTTTAGAGGAAAGTGGGTGGAAAGACTGTAGATCAGGTGACAGAGAGCACAAATAGAGGAGAAAGAGGAGGAAGGAGTTAGTAGGCCAGAGGGAGCCGAGCAGCAAAGACACCAGAAAGACAGAGACACATCCCGGTGGGATTGGGCTCCCTGGAGACGCAGAATCCACAGAGTCATAGAAACCATGATTATTATTATTACTGGATATATAACCGTACATACTGGTGGCAATTGATCTCAGCATCAGTAAGGCAACACTTTTGCCAACGGATTGCTGCAGGATTGTTTCTATCAGATAATTACTGGACATGTGAACTCAGCCTTAACAAATTGCTCTCATGGAGCTATTATCACAGGAATCGTAGTACTTTCAGTTGTAAAGTTCAATTCAATTGTTCATTAACAATTTCCTGTTTGATCACCACTTGGTAGTTAGTGATCAATGTGATTGTAAGTTGTGGGATAAACACAATGATCTGCAGTATTGGTGCAATATTTAACTGGAACCAAAAGAAAATTAGCAGTAAGGTGTTATCCCTGTAGTCCATGTCTCCCAAAGGGTAATGTCAATGTCATGTGGTTTCATACTAAGGTTGTAGCTAGGCTACTTTTGATGAGTTTTTGATACTGTATCATTTCGCCGCATCATGCGGCTTTAGTGCATTACCTAGTTAAAAAATATTAAAAACGCATGTAATCCCCACCTAAGGATAATAATAAAGTTTAGTCAAAGCTAAATACTAGGAAGTTTTAAAAATAAAGCAGCTTTGTTTAACCTCTTTACTACATCGGATGTACTATGTACTTCATGATAAGTCATTCCTTAACGACCGATGATGTACCCAGCGAGTACCTCATGGCAATTTTTCAGGCACACAGGCTGTGCCCATGAGATCGCCACCGAGTGTCCTGCTGATGGTACACCCGAGGCCCTCCACTCAGTGCCAGGAGCGGTTCCTGCACTACTTTGGGCAGTTTAACCCCCTAAATTCTGTGATCAATAGTGATTGCAGCATTTAGGAGGCAGGTAGAAAAGCGTGCACCTCTCCTGAGCATTCGGGACACCCCTGACGTGATCACGGGGACCCAATCACTGCCATGATAGCCTGAATTTGTCATCATGACAACTCTGGGTCACTTGACTAAGGAAAGCCGTGCACACCATTTATGTAAAGAAAAAACAACAACAGCTTGTAGTGCGCCTGTACACATGGGGCTGTTAACGGGCGGTTCTTTTGCGTTTAAACTCACCTGGTCTGGTTGTAAACCACAGCCCGTAGATAAGCTTATTAATATGAAGCAGCGGAATCCTCCGGTTCCGTCCTCGTGCTTCCTACGAGGTCTTCTCCGGGGAAACACTAGTGCCGGGCGGCGTCACGTGTCTAGTAAAGGGGCTGATCCAGCTGACGTCTTCTCAGGTCCTCTCCCTCCTCTGCAGCTCACTCCACCACTCTCCCCATAGGGAGTCAGAATGATACAAAAAGATGGAAGCGTGATGTATGTTTGGGCGCTGAGGTAAGGAAGATCTCTGATGCTGGCTTCTTTTCCGGACTTTATTAAAATAATTGCAGTTATAATTATTCAAGCTTAAGGCTCTCAAAACCCACGATGCATTTCGACGTGCACACACGTCTTTCTCAAGTGAATGAGAGCCCTTCAATTCCTCCTATCTTATATTCCCACCCCTCAGTTATCATTGGTTCCTATTTTTAACTCAATAGTTACCACAATACCAGGTTACCAACCTCACTATAACACGCATAATTTAAAATACATAACATTATAGCACCATCATTACAATTCATTCCATCAACAAACATTATATAAATACAAAATAACCAATTTCCATACACTACCATTAAAAAATTATTATTAATAAAACAGGAATAGTTCTTAAACGATATAGTACATCAATATGGACACTAGGTGGGGATATATACTACCATTTATTCAGGTCTATCTTTCTCAGATTAGTAATCTAATATTTTATTTTATTAGTATTCCAGGTGGCTCACACAATATTCCAAATTTTACCTGCACTATTACTTATATTCTTTCTAGTGCCAGGTTTAAACCCTCAGGCGAAAGCGTCCCCATTTTAAAGATCCAGAATGTTTCTTTTTATTTAATCTCTCAATTTTATCATATGCATATTCATTAATTTGATCTATAATAATTAATTTTAGGCCTGATGGGTCCTTATTATGAACAGATGCAAAGTGTCGTGACACACTATGGAAAGGGAATCCTTTCACAATATTATGGCGGTGTTTATTCATTCTTGCCCGCATACTTTGGGTTGTCCTTCCAATATACTGGTATTTACAGTCACATTCCAGTAAATACACCACAAATCTGGATCCACAGTCCAGTCTGTGGGGTATCTTAAATAATTGCTTCGTTGTATTGGAAAAAAATGTTCTACTCCCATTTATCATGTTTTTACAACATTTACATTTAACGGATCCACACCTAAAACTCCCTTTTTCCCTTTCCATCTCTTCATTTTCATCTTTCTTATTTCTATCCTCTTTCTGTTTTATTTCATTAATACTTCTAATCCTGCTTGGTGCCAGTATTCTTTGGAGATTCATCCCTCTTCTAAATATAATCCTAGGATTTTTGGGAATGATTCCTGCTAAAATGGGATCACTCCTCAAAATTGACCAGTTCTTTTGCAGAAGCTTATAGATATTCCTGTGGGAAGCATTAAAACTAGTTATTAGATTGCAGCCAAATTCATTTTTATTTTCATTTTTCTCTTCAGGGATTTCGCCGCTGATTTTTTCGCTACTGATTTTTTCGCTGCTGATTTTTTTACTACTGATTTTTTCGCTGCTGATTTTTTCGCTGCTGATTTTTTCGCTGCTGATTTTTTTATTTGTTCTCTTTATTTTCTTTTCCTTCAAAAAAAATTGTTGAATGATGCCTTTAGAAAAAGTAGCAAGTTTACACAGGAAACCTGCCTCAAAAAATTGAAGGAAAAGAAAATAAAGAGAACAAATAAAAAAATCAGCAGCGAAAAAATCAGCAGCGAAAAAATCAGCAGCGAAAAAATCAGTAGTAAAAAAATCAGCAGCGAAAAAATCAGTAGCGAAAAAATCAGCGGCGAAATCCCTGAAGAGAAAAATGAAAATAAAAATGAATTTGGCTGCAATCTAATAACTAGTTTTAATGCTTCCCACAGGAATATCTATAAGCTTCTGCAAAAGAACTGGTCAATTTTGAGGAGTGATCCCATTTTAGCAGGAATCATTCCCAAAAATCCTAGGATTATATTTAGAAGAGGGATGAATCTCCAAAGAATACTGGCACCAAGCAGGATTAGAAGTATTAATGAAATAAAACAGAAAGAGGATAGAAATAAGAAAGATGAAAATGAAGAGATGGAAAGGGAAAAAGGGAGTTTTAGGTGTGGATCCGTTAAATGTAAATGTTGTAAAAACATGATAAATGGGAGTAGAACATTTTTTTCCAATACAACGAAGCAATTATTTAAGATACCCCACAGACTGGACTGTGGATCCAGATTTGTGGTGTATTTACTGGAATGTGACTGTAAATACCAGTATATTGGAAGGACAACCCAAAGTATGCGGGCAAGAATGAATAAACACCGCCATAATATTGTGAAAGGATTCCCTTTCCATAGTGTGTCACGACACTTTGCATCTGTTCATAATAAGGACCCATCAGGCCTAAAATTAATTATTATAGATCAAATTAATGAATATGCATATGATAAAATTGAGAGATTAAATAAAAAAGAAACATTCTGGATCTTTAAAATGGGGACGCTTTCGCCTGAGGGTTTAAACCTGGCACTAGAAAGAATATAAGTAATAGTGCAGGTAAAATTCGGAATATTGTGTGAGCCACCTGGAATACTAATAAAATAAAATATTAGATTACTAATCTGAGAAAGATAGACCTGAATAAATGGTAGTATATATCCCCACCTAGTGTCCATATTGATGTACTATATCGTTTAAGAACTATTCCTGTTTTATTAATAATAATTTTTTAATGGTAGTGTATGGAAATTGGTTATTTTGTATTTATATAATGTTTGTTGATGGAATGAATTGTAATGATGGTGCTATAATGTTATGTATTTTAAATTATGCGTGTTATAGTGAGGTTGGTAACCTGGTATTGTGGTAACTATTGAGTTAAAAATAGGAACCAATGATAACTGAGGGGTGGGAATATAAGATAGGAGGAATTGAAGGGCTCTCATTCACTTGAGAAAGACGTGTGTGCACGTCGAAATGCATCGTGGGTTTTGAGAGCCTTAAGCTTGAATAATTATAACTGCAATTATTTTAATAAAGTCCGGAAAAGAAGCCAGCATCAGAGATCTTCCTTACCTCAGCGCCCAAACATACATCACGCTTCCATCTTTTTGTGCACACCATTTAAGATGCATGGTGCAAAACGAACTGCCAGAGGTGCAAGTGTAGTAGTATAATTCATTGCAAAAGTAGTGTCGTGCAATGGATTATATCAGTAATCAGGACAATAAAAGGTGATGTCCCATAAAGAGACTAAGTAAAAAAGTAGAAAAAAAGTAAAAATATTTAAAAAAAAATAAACAAAAATAAAGAGCAAAAAAATATGTAAAAATATAATAGCAATAAAGATGTATATTCACTTTGTTTTTTCAACATACAGCAAAAAAAACTGAAGTGAAACATGAAGAAAAAGTAAATAAAATTGCTATCACTGGAAACGTCATCTTGTCCCACAAAAAAACAAGCCGCCATACAGCTCTGAAAAAATTGAAAAGTTACAGCTCCCAGAATACAGCAATGCAAAAACAATTCTTTTTTCTATTTAATTGTTCTATTGCTGTAAAAGCAGCAAAACATTAAAAAAACAACTATAAATGAGGTATCACTGTAATCGTACTGAACAGGAGAATAAAGCTGTCTTTATCACTTTTACCACATGAAGACGTAAGAAAACAACTCAAAAAAGGAAACAATTCCTGAATTTCTGTTTCTTCTTGATCCTGCCTCACAAAAGGCGGAATAAAAAGCAATCATAAAACATTATGTGGTCCAAAATAGTACCAATAAAACCTCCTATTCATCCCACAAAACACAATCATATCACTCTTTTGGCAGTAAAAAACTATAGCCTTCAAACTTCGGTGATGCAAAAAAAACTTTATTTTGTAAAAAAACAAACAAAAAAAAAACAAAACTTTTTTAGTGTGATAGTACCCAAACCTAAAAAAAACTGTATAAATCTGGTAATTGTAGCGACCTGACAAATAATGCCACCTTATCACTTATATTGCAAGGTGAAATGCGTGAAAATAGTACTAAAGCCAATTCTTCAACTACTGTTGATTTGCCTATTCTGCCTCACAAATATCGCAGTACGGCTCAGCTCACAATTACCCTGCACTCTACACTAAGTGCAGTTATGTGTAAATCTCTGAAAACCATAATTCACACAAAATTCCCAAAGCAAAATTCATTGCAATTGTAACTTTGAACTCCCATTTGACCTGTGGTGCAGCGATGTCCATCTTTTTACGTGTCTTTTTAGGCATGCACAAAGGGACACCACTCAACAGAGCCTCTAAAAATAATCCTATATGGACGGTGATCCTCGATCAGCGCTTACTGCATAAAGACTCCAAGGACTCCAGGACGTGTAAGAAGATGTTGCTTTAATTCTCTACACGTTTGCTTTCCTGATGAAGGGGCATGGAATTGCCCAGAAACGCGTATGGAATTAAAGCAACATCTTCTTACTTGTCCTGGAGTCTTTGGAGTCTTTATGCAGTAAACACTGTCCATATAGGATTATTTCTACAGACATGGAGATTGACGTGGAGTGTGGATCCAGCAGCTACTGCAACACGTGTATACACCGGTTGTGGGTCTCACAACCTTGAAAGGTGAGCAGTGACATCAGCATAAGTGCTTATAATAGCAAAAAAAGGATAAGGCAATATTGTGCTTTGTTTTCTTCTCTTTACTCTGTTTAGTACTATTCTACAGAGGGCACACAGAGTCCAGAATAACTCTGCTGCCTTATTAGTGAATGGATCCGGCGGGGGTTTCACCTGAATCACATATTTCGGAGATGTAGCTGGAAACCTGAATGTAAGTGCTCAGCATAGAGCATAGAATAAATGTGAATTGATCCAAAATGTTCTGTACCTAAATTGTATCCAAATTGCCACCAATAGCATTCAACTCAACCCACAAAAAAACAAGGTCCATCATCTGTTAAGTGAAATATAGGGGGCTTCCATGTTACTGGTAGCACAAAGGCTCTGAAAAAGAGCTATGTATTCCCCCCTTAGAAAAGAAATCCATTGAAATCTGTGCTCCAAAATCCAAATGCCCCCCCCTCTTCTCAGCCCCACAATGACAGTTAACGTCCTATGAGGAACTGGATTTGGGAATTTTTAGCTTCTAAAAAAGAAGACTGAGAGGAGACTTAATAGCTGTCTACAAATATCTCATGAGCTGTCACACTGTAGAGGGATCAGCTTTATTCTCATTTGCAGAATTGAAGACTAGAAGCAATGGGATGAAACCGAATGGGAGGAGATAGATTAGATATTACAAAAAACTTTTTGACAATGAAGGTGAGCAACGAGTGGAACAGGCTGCCACAGGAGGTTGTGAGTTCTTCTTCAATTGAAGTCTTCAAATAGAGGCTGGACAATCTGTCTGGGATAATTAAGTGGATCCTGCTTTGAGCAGGGGGTTGGACCAGATGACCCAGGAGGGCCCTTCTAACTCTACCATTCTATGATTCTATATTTGACATTGCTATAGTGTTGAAGCCCACTTAATTTACGGGGTGTGTTTCTCCAGAAGCACAGGCTGGGCACAATGGTTGAGCACTACAATGCACTGGGCACTACATTGGCTTATTTGCAATTTTTAATTATCCAGAGATGTAATCGTCGCCACACCCATAGATTAACTCCCAGAGTGGTGTAATTTACAAACTGTAGTTACTTGACGGGGTTTCTACTTGTCTGGCACTTAAGGGCTCTGCATATGTAGTCTGTAAACTATTTTAGAAAAACCTGTGGTCTAAAAATCAAATGTGGCTCCTTCCCTCCTGAGCCCTGGCATGTGCCAAACAGTACTGCACAGTCACATGTTGGATATTGCGCAACGTTCAAGAGAAATTGTGTAACACATTTTGTGAAAATTTGGAAATCTGGGGTTTATGCAACATTTTAGTGATAAAAATGTAATTATTTTTTCTTCATCACCCAATAGTATAACATTTTGTAACACAGCTGTGGCATTAATATGCTCAAAGCACCCCTAAATTAATTCGTTGAGGGTTGCAGTTTGTAAAATGGAGTCACATGTGGGGGATTTCTGCTATTCTGGCACCTCAGGGGCTCTGCCAAACGCAACATGGCATCTGCAATCCATTCTAACTAAATGTGAAATCCAGTATGCGCTCCTTCCCTTCTGAGCTTTGCATTGTATCTCAAAAGTAGTTTTCAATCACATATGAGGTATTGGTGTACTCAAGAGAAATTGTGCAACAAATTGTATGGAGCATTTACTCCTGTTACCCTTGTGAAAATACAAAATTCGGGGCTGAAACATTTTTGTGGGAAAAATTAGATTTTTTTTATTTTCATGGCCAAACTGTGAAGCACCTGGGGATTCAAGGTGCTCACCACACATCTAGAAAGGTTCCTTGAGGGGTCTAATTTCCAAAATGGACGGTTTCCACTGTTTAGCCACATCAGGGGCCCTACAAACACGACATGGCCTCCAATAATGATTTTAGCCAATTTTCCACTTGAAAAGTCAAATGGCGCTCCTTCCCTTCTGAGCCCTGCCGTGCACCCAAGCAGTAGTTTTCCGCCACGTATGTAGTATCAGCATACTCGGAAGAAATTGCACAACAAATTATAAAATCTATTGTCTCCTGTTATCCTGATGAAAATAAAAAACAATTGAGCTCAAACACCATTTTTGTGTAGAATATGTGATTTTTTTATTTTCATGGCTCAACAATATCAAATTCTGTGGCGCACCTGGGGGTTTAAGGTGCTCACCACATATCTAGATCTGTTTCTTCAGTGGTCTAGTTTCCAAAATGGGTTCATTTTTGGGGTTTTCCACTGTTTAAGCACATCAGGGGCTCTCCAAACGCGACATGTCAGCCAATAAAGATTCTAGCCATTTTTTTGCAATATCAAATGGCTCTCTTATGAGCCCTGCCATGAGCAAAAACAGTAGTTTTCCCCCACATATAGGGTATCGGTGTACTCAGGAGAAATTGCTCATCAAATTTTGAGGTCCATTTTTTTCCTTCTGTGAAAATGCAAAATTTAGGGATAAAGTAACATTTTTGAGGAAAAAGTAAAATGTTAGTTTTTTTTCCTTCCATGTTACTTTAATTCCTGTGAAGCACCTGAAGGGTTAATAAACCTCTTAATTGTGGTTTTGAGTAGCTTGAGGGGTACAGTTTTTAGAATGGTATTGCTTTGGGTGTTTTCTGTGACATAGGCCTCGCAAAGTCACTTCATATGTAATGTGGTCCCTAAAAAATGGTTTTGTAAATTTTGTGGTGAAATGAGGAATTACTGATAAACACTGAGCCCTTCAAACTTTCTAACCCAAAAAAGTTTGCTTTAAAAATTATGCTGATGTAAAGTAGACATGTGGGAAATGTTATTTATTAACTGTTTTATGTGACATAACTCTCTGGTTTAAGGGTATAAAAATTTACAGATTGAAAATTGTAATTTTTTTTTACATTTTTTATTTATTTTCCAAATAAAGCAAAAAATATTGTCGCAAATATAAACACTGTTTATACTGTTGTATCTCATCAAACTCCCCATCCTCAACATACTGTCCCTGCATGCTGCCCCCTCTCCATACAACCCCACACTACTCACACTCTATTCTGTACCGCAGCCATTCCCCTCACTCCACATACTGTGTCTACACCGATCCCCCTCACTCCACATACTGTGCCACAGCCATCCCACTCACATCTCATATTGTGTCCGCACTGATCCTCCTCATTCAACATGCTGTGCCACAGCCATCCCCCCTCACTCCTTATACTGTATCCACACCCATATAACCCCCCTAACTCCTTATACTGTGTCCACACCTATCCCTCCTCACTCCATGTACTGTGTTGCAACCATGCCCCTCACTCTGCATACTGTCTCCACACCCATTTAATCCTTCCTCACTCCACATACTGTGCCGCAGCCATCTTTCCGTTACTCCTTATACTGGATCTCAATTTACCCTCTTGCTCCCCAGACTGTCCTCCGCATACTGTGTCTATACCCATCTCCCCTTGCTCCGTATTGTGTCCTCAAATCCAACCATTTTCTCTTCATGCTGTCTCCACATACACCACTCCCCCACCTTCTCGCCCTCGTTTGCTCCTTTTATACTCCCCCCATCCTCTCCCCCTGTTTGGTTCACATATTCTCCCCCACCCTCTCCCCCAGTTTGCTTCTACATCCCCCCACCCTCTCCCCCAGTTTGCTTCTACATCCCCCCACCCTGTCCCCCCAGTTTGCTCCTCATACACCCCCATCCACTCCTCCCACCCTGTCCTCTGTTTGCTCTTCATACTCCCCCAACTTGTTCCCCGAGTTTGCTCCTCATACTCCCCCCAATCTGCTCCTCATACACCCCCTATCCTCTCCCCCCAGTTTGCTCCTCATACTCCTCCCACTCTGCTCCTCATACACCCCCTATCGTCTCCCTCCAGTTTGCTCCTCATACTCCCCCCACACTGCTCCTCATACACCCCCCCCAACCCTGTACCCCTTCCCCTAATTATGTTAATGCCCGCTGTCTTCCTCAGCTCCAGTGTGGAATGCTGCGCTCCATCCTTCTGTCGCCTCTGCCAGGTGACGTCATCAGTGTAATCAGATGACCCGATGACGTGGCCCTGACCCAGAAATGTCGGGAATCCGGGCTTCCATTGTACATACAGAGCGCCTAATAGCCACTTCGTGTACAATGGACTGCAGGAGTCGGTGGCTTCAGACTCTCTGCCCCCGCTGTCAGCTGATAGCGGGGCAGAGAACAGCCGGCTCACACTGGGGGGGGGGGGAGACAGAAGAGGTTGCCAGCGGGGAGAGACCTCGGGCGCTGCAGCAGGAGGCCAGGTGGTTCCCCCCCTGATGTGCCCGGGGAAAATACACCACCAGGTTTCCGTAGATATTCCACTGGCCAAAGGGGGTGACAGGTTCCCTTTTGGGGGGGGCAGCTGTTCCCCCCTGGGTACACCCATGATATAGTGTAATGCAGCCTCACATCCCTCCATATGGCATAGTACAGCCTCACAGTTCTCTATATAGTATAATGCAGCCTTATGTCCCTCCATATAGTATAATGCAGCCTCACAGACCTCCATATAGTATAATGCAGCCTCATGTCCTTCCATATAGTATAATGCGGCCTTATAGCCTCTCCATATAGTGTAATTCAGCCTCATGTCTATCCATATAGTATAATCCAGCCTCACATCCCTCCATATATAGTGTAATGCAGCGTCACAACAATCCATATAGTGTAATGCAGCTTCACATCCCTTCAAATAGCATAGTACAGCCTCACAGCCCTCCATATAGTATAATGCAGCCTCATGTCCCTCCATATAGTATAATGCTGCCTCACAGACCTCCATATAGCATAATGCAGCCTCATGTCCTTCCATATAATATAATGCAGCCTTATAGCCTCTCCATATAGTGTAATTCAGCCTCATGTCTCTCAATATAGTATTATGCAGCCTCACATCCCTCCATATAATGCAGTCTCACAGCACTCCATAAAGTGTAATGCAGCCTCAAAACTCTCCATATAGTATCATGCACTTCCCCTCATCCCCCCAAGATTTGGTGAGCAAACTTTACATGACCAGCCCTGCACTCACTTATTAAAAAAAAAATCTGTTCTCACCTCTCCCCATTCCCCCACTGCTTTGGTCTCCTCGCAACTAAAGAAGACTGATGATTAGGAGGCGGTGACTGCTTGCATTCCACCGTGGAACGCATAACGCAGGAAGTGTCACCTACTCCTAGTGTGGAGAAGGCGGCGCCAGCCTTCTTATATGCGTTCCACGGTGGAATGCAGGCAGTCACTGCCTCCTCCTCAAAATGCGGGTAAGAGAAGCGAGGGGAGGGGTGGCAGCAGTAGGAAGGAGGAGGCTTCTCTCCCCTCCCCTTCTCTCCCTGATACACAGGCCCTATAGTGGCCTTTGCTGCCGCGCAGTGACATGGATGTGCGTCCTTAGGACGCACATCCATGTGATGCAGGTGATGGGATCGGCGGTAGCAGTGGGCGACATGGGCCCATGTACATTCGGGTCCCGTCGCAGCCACAATCCCTGCAACCGCAATTGTTACGCCCCTGCATATTTGCCTTACTGCCTTACCTGATCTAGATAAGGTATCTATTCCATTTGTTTCTCTAAGCAGTATACCTGCTATGCAGTGAGAGATTCTGTGTTGTATTTGACCTCTTGCTTGGCTGCAAAAAGAGAGAGCAGAGAGGAGGATACAGCCTTCCCCCACTGATATCCTGTGCAGTGATGTGAATATGTGACATGAATATTCATCCTATGGGGAGTGGACAGCAGAGAACTAAGTGGATCATTCAGTGTGATTGACAGATGTGTGGCGCCTCTGAGGGTCCAGTCACCACAGAGGTACTGCACCTCAGCCAGAGGTGTGGTACTCGAGGGTAAGGAGGGGACAGTGACCGGTACTCACACACCTGCATCCAGCACTACACACTCCAGGTTGGGGATTCGGGCAGACCCTGTTCAGGTAGGGCCCCATTCCAGGCTGGAGGGAGGATTGGTAGAGGGTGTGGGTGGAGAAGGGAGCACCTGAAAGTGGGACTACTAAGTAGAGAGATGTAGAGAACGAACAAATGTAGGTGACATGAGGACAATGAGGGGAGTTGGTGTTATTAATTTAAATATTAATATTAACTTGGAGCTCGCATAGTAAGAGTGGATTTCACTCACACCTCCTAAGTGAAAATGGCTAAATTGTGCCCAGTTATTCATTAGTCACGGTAGCAACCCCAGGATCCATGGCCCTGACCGAGCATGAATATGGGGATATTTACAGAGGAAAATAAAGAGTTATTTGTGACGCCATCCGTGGATTCTGATCAGAATGACCAGCACTGCTTGTAGTGACCCCAGGGAATAGATGTTGTTGCAGTTATATCACTCCCCATGAACGGAGCGGGTCCCCAGGGTTTGGTGTAGATGTAATATGGATGATGGTGTTAGTTGTTAGTGCAGGGAGGTGCAGAAGGAGGGGACAGACACAGAGGTTGCGCTTTTTAACCAGTCACTTTACTTGTTCTTGTTGGAGAGACAACCCAGTCGGGTACTGTGCTCTTCCATTAGGCAGCATGCCCAGCTCTCAGATAGTCCAGGACCACTCCACTGAGACACCGTTCATAAGCCTTTCTGTGCTGCTCTTTCTGACACATTCTCCTCCTGTCCTTCCTCCGTGCCCTTGTGCTATAATTCCCGAGGCAGGCAACTGCGGACCCTGCTTAGCAACGGTCGACACATCCTCTTGACCCTCTATAGTCACTGTGCCTGGGAGTGTACACAGTGTTGGCCACTGCACCTGCAGTTCAGTGGCCTCCTGTTTCCTGGCTTGATCATGAAGTTTCACACCAAATTGGGGTCGGTCCCCTCATGCAGCCAGTTCCTCTACCACGACCTGGAAGTCGGCTGTAGATTCAGAGTTCTCTGAACTGGGGTTTCCTTGGCTGACCTACCTACTGGTCCCGTTAGACCCCCGTTCTAGTGACCCCTAGAACCCCATCTTGCTGCTCCTTCTTCTTCACTAATCTGTCTCTCACTAACTAACTCCTCCATCCCCCCCTAAACCTACTCCTTCCTCCAACCAGTAGATGGGATCTGCCCTCTAGAGGGGTTTCTTCTGCCCTGGTCTGGAGTAAGGATGGGTGTTGGGTGTGTGTTTGGGTGTCATAGCTTTGTGCCCTCATCTTACCTGAGAGCAATGGCACCACACCTGTGGAGTAGGTGCAGTACCACTGTGGCAACCAATACGCTGGGGATCCACATAAGAGTCTGGGAAATATTTTTGAGTTGGAGTAACCAGGAGGTGGCAAGGGCTTGGATATGTGGCTTGAAGGAGAGAGCAGAGTCAATGATCGCCCTGAGGCAGCAAGCATGCGGGGCTCGGGTGAGTAAGCAGCCATTGACTTTGATGGCTAGGTCTGGTGGAGTGGTAGAGTGAAATGGGGGAAAGATGATGAATTCTGTTTTGTCCATGTTCAGTGTTAGAAATCGAGCAAAAAAGATGACATAGCAGACAGACATTGTGGGATTTTGGTTAGTAAGGAGGTGAAGTCAGGTCCAGAGAGGTAGATCTCTGTGTCATCAGCGTAGAGATGATACTGAAAGTCGTGGGACTCTATGAGCTTTCCCAGACAAAGGTGTAGATTGAGAAGAGCAAGAACTGAATCTTGGGGGACACTGACAGATAGGGGCGAGAGGAGGAGGTGGTAGTGTGGGAGAGATATTTTATCTATCTATTGTATCTATCTAATATATTTCTTCTATCTATCATCTTTATCTTGTTATTTTTCTCCTTTGAGATGTGTGCATAAATATTTTATTTTGCACCCACAGACTTGCACTGGTAAGTTTCGGGCGATACATACTGCCATACACAGCATACGCTGTGATTTTTTTTTCAGCCCGATTCCAATCAAGGAAAAACTGAAAATGGCATCGTCTACTATATAATCACGAATGATGTGTGTAACAGACTTCCGGGGCTTATGTCGCTATCCCAGAATGCACTGCGCCGCCCCGGAAGCCACACCATATTAGCACACCCAAGTGATAGGTTTGCTAACATGGCGCAGGCTGGCGGCGGCACAGGCAACACAAACCAATGCTGCACACGCCGCCTGCAGACCCCCGCCAGCCTCCCACCGCACCTCTCCTGTCAGCCATTGACCCCCGCCAGCCTCCCACCGCACCTCTACTGCTGCCCCCGCACCTCTCCAGCTGCCCACCGCACCTCTCCAGCTGCCCCCGCACCTCTCCAGCTGTCCACGCAGACTTCCGCACCTCTCCTGCTGCCCCCGTACCTCTCCAGCTGCCCCTCACACCTCTCCAGCTGCCCCCGCACCTCTCCTGCTGCCCCCGCAGACTCCCGCACCTCTCCTGCTGCCCCCGCACCTCTCCTGCTGCCCCGCACTTCTCCTGCGGCCCCCACACACTCACGCTGCCCCCGCACCTCTCCTACTGCCCCAGCACACTAACGCACCTCTCCTGCTGCCCCCGCACACTCCGCATCTCTCCTGCTGCCCCCGCAGCTCTAATGCTGCCCCGAACACTCCCGCACCTCTCCTGCTGCCCCCGCAGCTCTAATGCTACCCCTGATCTGCCTCACTCCACTCTGCCCCACTCAATTCTGCCTCCACTCTGCCCCACTCCACTCTGCCCCACTACATTGCCCCTGCTCTGCCCCTGCAGTCCCTAATGCTGCCCCCGCACCTCTCCTGCTGCCCCCGCGCACTCCCGCGCCTCTCCCGCTGCCCCTGCAGCTCTAATGCTGCCCCCGCACATTCCCACACCTCTCCTGCTGCCCCTGCAGCTCTAATGCTACCCCTGATCTGCCTCACTCCACGATATTCTACCCCTGATCTGCTTCACTCCACTCTACCCCACTCCATTCTGCCCCTACTCTGCCCCACTCCAATCTGCCCCGCTCTGCCCTCTACATTCTCTACCCTGATCTTCCCCACTCCCACTCTGCCCCCACTCCACATATACTGTGCTAACCACTGATCCACCGTCTACTGTGCTAACCACTGACCCACCATATTCTGTGCTAACCACTGACCCACCATATTCTGTGTTAACCACTGACCCACTATATGCTGTGCTAACGACTCACCCACCGTATACTGTGCTAACCACTGACCACTGTATATGCTACTAACCACTGACCCACCGTATTCTGTGCTAACCACTGACCCATCATATGCAGTGCTAACCACTGATCCACTGTATACGCTACTAACCACTGACCCACCATATTCTGTGCTAACCACTGACCCACGTATACTCTGCTAACCACTGAGCCAGCTTATACAGTGCTAACCACTGAGCCACCATATCCTGTGCTAACGACTGACCTACCATACACTCTACTAACCACTGACCCACCATATACTGTGCTAACCACTGACCCACCATATGCTGTGCTAACCACTGCCCCACCGTATACTTTGCTAAGCACTGAGCCACTATATCCTGTGCTAACCACTGACCCACCGTATACAGTGCTAACCACTGAGCCAGCATATACTCTGCTAACCACTAACTCACTGTATACTGTGCTAAACACTGAGCCAGCATATACTGTGCTAACCACTGACCAACCATATATTGTGCTAACCACTGACCCACCATATACTGTGCCAACCACTGACCCACCATATACTGTGCTAACCACTGACCCATCATATACAGTGATAACCATTGACCCATCATATACGGGCTAACAACTGACCCACCATATGCTGTACTAATCACTGACCCACAATATGCTTACTAGTCACTGACCCACCATATGCTGTGCTAACTACTGACCCGCCATGTACTGTGTTAACCAATGAGCCACCATATTCACTGCTAACCACTGAGACACCATACACTGATAACCACTGAGCCACCATATACAGTGGAAACCACTGACCCACCGTATAAAGTGCTAACCACTGACCCATCGTATACTCTACTAACCACTGACCCACCATATTCTGTGCTAACCACTGACCCACCATATACAGTGCTAACCACTGACCCACCATATACTGTGCTAACCACTTAGCCAGCGTATACAGTGCTAATGACTAACCCACAGTATACAGTGCTAACCACTGAGCCACCATACAGTGCTAACCACTGAGCCACCGTATACACCATATAAATCCTGCAACAACAGCGTACTTTCTGGCGAGAGGACTGTACTATTCAGCAGCTATTCCTACAGCACCTGTTCATTTCACTGCACTCCCGATGCAATAGCATCAGGCCTATTTCTAGTTGCATAATATTGGTGGAAATGCAATCCGATTTTTTTCATCAGATTGCTGTTGTTGTTTTTAATTGCAAGTGGGAGTGGGCGTTATTAGTAATGTATTCCGAAGCAGAGAATCCCGGGCACTAGTCTTAGCCCTCTATTTGACCATTTCCGCAGTACCAGATTCAGTGGCGTTGCACTGGTCTCAGGTTCAAAGTCCATAAATAATCAAAAAGAATCAGACGCCACTCACCGCATTATGATGTAGTTTCGGTTCCTTTTATTTCATTTGTGCGGGTTACAGACAGAGGTGGAGGGAGGGGGTGCGGAGGTGGACGACGGGTGCTCCGCTTTACACTGATTGTGCTTGGTTGGACCGGTTGAAGCACATTCAGTGCGAAACGCAGCGCCCGTCGTCCACCTCCGCACCCCCTCCCTCCACCTCTGTCTGCAACCCGCACAAATGAAATAAAAGGAGCCGAAACTACATCATAATGCGGTGAGTGCCGTTTCATTCTTTTTGGTTATTAGTAATGTACCTGTGAGCCCACCAACACGTGAGCAATGTTTCGGTAAATAGTGTATTCTTCATTAATATTTTTTTTCAGACACATTTGGAGAACTAATTATGGCTTTCACCCCCAGTTTTTTTCTTGTCAAAATGTTGCAAAGTTTGTTGTGCAGCACTATTGAAATTAGTCAAATTAACATGGCATATTTCTATGAAGCTGTCACATTCGCGTCAGGAGACCCTCAGCCTATCAATGTATTGCAATCCAAGATCGGACCAATGATCATGAATGTTTGAAACAGCCCTTATTAGGGATTGCACTTTACAACATATAAATCGAATGAGCGCTATCCCATACTATTCAGATCAATTTTATTCAGAGGGGAAGTGCTGACGATTTTTTTTTCACTGACAGAATCTGATGGGTGCGGGAAAAAAACTGCATGTCGCACGAAGACAAATTATAGCATCAGATTTTTACAGTAACATTACAGTACATAGATGACAAGTGAGAAAAAAATTGTATCTGTTTTTTTTAACATTGGAGTCTATGGAAAACTGATACGTTAATAGACTGCTATTTAGCCATACATTTTTCTTTCATTTGTAAAGGATCCATTTTTGGCTTACAGGATCTGTTTCAAATGGGAGATAAAGAGTAATCAGTTAACGGATCTGTTTTCCATAGACTCCCATGTTACAAAAAATCAGATCTTGCAGAAATCAGTTTTTTCAAAACAGAAAAAAAGTTTTGTTTGCACAACTTTAGCCAATGAACTGCTGCAGGATCCATTCTAAGGAATGATTACTGGACATGTCAATTTAGCCTTATAGCGTTATACTATGTGACACTGCAGAGCAGTGATTGGCAGCGTATTTTGGTCGGCGCACACCCATATAAGTCTATGGGAGCTTGCAAAATATCGGACTGCACTCAGATGTCATCCAAGTGCAGTGCAATATACGCTCAGACAGGGAAGGGAGACGATGGTGATATTAATCTTTTGTTCTCCACACCTGTGATCAGATTCTCGTATGAGAGAATCAGAGCACAGTAAAATGACACTCGGCTCACGCTCACAGTAGAATTTGAGCTGAAACATTGACATATAGCATTCCACTCTCTCACATAGGATATACGCCAGTGTGAACATGGCCTAATAGTTAAAATCAATCAGTAATACTACAGAACCTCGCCGTGTAGACCAGGCCTTATAAATTGTGACTTTTTTAAACGCATAAAAAAAAGAAAAGAAAAAAAAGCCAGAATGTTATATATATTTGGAGCTAATTTATCAAACATTGTGGTCACTTTCAGCGCAAAAAAAGGACAAAGCCTAACAGAACTGATACATTCTCCCCTTTGCTTCCTCTTGTTTACTGAATGTCTTTATCTCTAGCTCCTGTCAATCTTCTAATATTAGCTGATTAAGTGATCAGTGACATGTCCGGCTTTATAGCTATAACTGTACTGACAAATCCTGTGGCACAGTAACAATGCAAGGTGTTACACATATGTCCTCACATGCTGCATAATCACATTGGTGAGACAAAATAGGATAGCTTTGAAGTCTCTCTGGGAACTGAGTCATATTAAACTTTGCATATCTACTGTTTAACAGTAACTATTTGGCCAATGGCATAGTCACAAAATATGGCAAATAAAATTATTGCATGTCAAAATGTATCACAATTAGACAATAAATGGCCAGCTCACCTGGTGTTGCTGTGCATTCATATCTTCTGGACTTAGCAAGTAACCGTAGGGTGAGTGTTGTGGGGGTGCGGCCCACCAGTCCTGTAACCCCCCTCCATTACTTGTAAAGATGGTGCTCCACCACCCATCAACACCTCCACAGCATCCTCTGGAGTTAATGGTAGTCCTTCCCCACCCATCTGCTGCTGTAGTGCTGCCATCCAATAAAGTTCCTCTAGACTAGGACGAGGTGGTCCTGCTGGTTCAGGAGGGTCACTGAATGTTGGGGATGGTGGTACGCTGCTGCATGGAGTTGAGCCCAGAGATGGAGGTGGGGCCAGACGGTTGGTTCGTGGTTCAGGAGGCTCTCTCTTTACCTCAAACTTCATTAGATCAAAGTCATTGAGGTATTCAAGAGCCAATGGGGTGCTTGGAAGATCTGAGAGCGCCATCTGTGAAAAAACAAAACAAGAAGCTTTGGACTGAAGTAGCAGTAATTTTTTTAGTAGATGTTCCATGTACACAAACATTGTCCAAAAACGAAATGTTTCAAACTAGTAGCAAAAGTGGGTTAGAGTAGTAACGTGCTTGTTCATATAGAGTAGCTTATCCAAAAGTGGAAATGAATCTTCAACATGGAAACATTATACCACCTTACTTTAATACTTTACTTAGCTATAAGGTTTACTACTGGGTTTGATTAGTATAATATGTATCAAAAACTGCACCAAAACTGATACATTTAGGCTTCTTTCACATCAGCGATAAATGTAATTTGTGGCGATCCTGCAGATGTCGCTACACCTGCTGGATCTGCCACGTAACGGCCGACTTGCGGCACCGTTCTGACAAGCAACCTTTATTCTCTATGTTGCTTGTGGTCAGGTGTGGCAAGTGCAGTTTTGCCAGATCCGGCACTTGCGGGCGTGCAAAAAAAACTTCTAGCAGCGTTTTTTTGCGGTGCCACAAGCGCTGGATCCAGGAAAACCACACTTGCCGCTCTTGACCGCAAACCCCATAAAGAATGAATGGAGCTTTCCGAATCGGTGCTGCAAGTCGGCCATTATGCGGCAGATCCGGCAGGTGAGGCGACATCTGCGTGAGTTGCATTTACAGTGCCTTGTGAAAGTATTTAGCCCCCTTGAACTTTTCAACCTTTTGCCACATTTCAGGCTTCAAACATAAAGATATCAATTCTAATTTTTTTGTGAAGAATCAACAACAAGTGGGACACAATCGGAAGTGGAGCAAAATTTATTGGATATTGTAAACTTTTTTAACAAATAAAAACTGAAAAGTGGGGCATGCAATATTATTCAGCCCCCTTGAGTTAATACTTTGTAGCTCCACGTTTTGCTGTGATTACAACTGTAAATTACTTGGGTATGTCTCTATCAGTTTTGCACATCGAGAGTCTGAAATCTTTGCCCATTCTTCCTTGCAAAACAGCTGGAGCTCAGTGAGGTTGGATGGAGAGGTTTGTGAAGAGCAGTTTTCAGCTCTTTCCACAGATTCTCGATTGGATTCAGGTCTGGACTTTGACTTGGCCATTCTAACACCTGGAGACGTTTATTTTTGAACCATTCCATTGTAGATTTGCTTTATGTTTGGGATCATTGTGTTGTTGGAAGATAAATCTCCGTCCCAGTCTCAGGTCTTTTGCAGACTCCAACAGGTTTTCTTCCAGACTGGTCTTGAATTTGGCTCCGTCCATCTTCCCTGTCCCTGCTGCAGAAAAGCAGGCCCAAACCATGATGCTGCCACCACCATGTTTGACAGTGGGGATGGTGTTTTGAGGGTGATGAGCTGTGTTGCTTTTACGCCTCACTTGTTTTGCATTGTGGCCAAAAAGTTCAATTTTGGTTTCATCTGACCAGAGCACATTATTCCACATGTTTGGTGTGTCTCCCAGGTGGCTTGTGGCAAACTTCAAACAAGACTTTTTATGGATATCTTTGCGAAATGGCTTTCTAATTGCCACTCTTCATAAAGGCCAGATTTGTGCAGTGTATTGATTGTTGTCCTATGAGTGTTATTATGTTATGTTATTATATTATTATGTTATTATTATTATTATGTTATTATATTATGAACTGATTGTTGTCCTATGGACAGACTCTCCCACCTCAGCTGTAGATCTCTGCAGTTCATCCAGAGTGATCATGGGACTTTTGGCTGTATCTCTGAAAAGTATTCTTCATGTTCAAGATGAAAGTTTAGAGGGACGGCCGATCTTGGTAGATTTGCAGTGGTCTGATGCTCCTTCCATTTCAGTATGATCGCTTGCACAGTGCTCCTTGAGATGTTTAAAACTTGGGAAATCTTTTTGTATCCAAATCCGGCTTTAAACTTCGCCACAACAGTATCTCGGGCCTGCCTGGTGTGCCCTTGGTCTTCATGATGCTCTCTGTACTTGAAACAGAACCCTGATGGTGGGTTTACACGTCGCGATATCGGGCCAATATCGTATCCAAAACGCGGGAGCGCGCTTTTTGAGCGCGCTTTTCCCTGCATCGCATCGCCGGTTTACACGCTAGCGATAATCGGGATACAACCCAGGAACGACCATTTAACATGGGAGTGAATGGGTGACGTGGCAGTACACATCGGAGTTGGGCTGTCACACGGGACGATCCGGCTCCAACCGGCATCCGATATTGGGCGGTTGAATAGCACGCTCATTCGACCCCCGATATCGGTTTGCCATCATTCCTGCATCGTATCGGATGTTCACACCATACAACGCAGGAACGATATCGGCTCCAACGCCCGAACACGTGACTTTTGGTCGGAGTTGGACGCCGATATTGCAACGTGTAAACCCACCATGAGACTATCACAGAGCAGGTGCATTTATACTGAGACTTGATTACACACAGGTGGATTCTATTTATCAGTCATTGAGGACAACATTGGATCATTCAGAGATCCTCACTGAACTTCTGGAGTGAGTTTGCTGTTCTTGAAAGTAAAGGGGCCGAATAATATTGCATGCCCCGCTTTTCAGTTTTTTATTGTTAAAAAAGTTTACAGTATCCAATAAATTTCGTTCCACTTAACAATTGCGTCCCACTTGTTGTTGATTCTTCACAAAAAAATTAGCATTTATATCTTTATGTTTGAAGCCTGAAATGTGGCAAAAGGTTGAAAAGTTTAAGGGGGCCAAATACTTTTTTCAAACGCACTGTATCACTGATGTGAAAGCAGCCTTATAGCAATGCAGCAGTGCCTACGCAGACCAAATTTGATACAAGTTTTCTGCCACACAAAAGAATGGTCAAATTGGCACGTGAAATGGTTAAAATGTTTACGATATCTAATTTCATATGGCTAATTTACCCTCACTATTCATCTCTTTTATTGTCAACAGAAATAAGTCTTTTTTGTCTGGTTCCTAAGATCCAGCAGTATTCTAATGTGTATAGGGCTTTGAAGATTGTCACCTGAGAAGCCATCAGGGAAACAGTGAGTATAGTTGGATTTACACAGGTATTCTTGAGAGCTAGGCTGTGACTTTGGTGTTGAGTGTCCAAATAATGGTTCTTCTAACCAATTAATAATATTTACAATACTACTTCCAACATTCCTAATTCCTTTATTCCAGATATTTCATGAAGTGACAACATTAATAATAATAATTTTATTTACAGTACAGACCAAAACTTTGGACACACTTCTCATTCAAAGAGTTTTCTGTATTTTCATGACTATGAAAATAGTAGATTCACACTGAAGGCATCAAAACTATGAATTAACATGTGTGGAATATATACATAACAAAAAAAAGTGGGAAACAACTGAAAATATGTCTTATATTCAAGGTTCTTTAAAGTAGCCACCTTTTGCTTTGATTACTGCTTTGCACACTCTTGGCATTCTCTTGATGAGCTTCAAGAGGTAGTCACCGGAAATGGTTTTCCCTTCACAGGTGTGCCCTGTCAGGTTTAATAAGTGTGATTTCGTGCTTATAAATGGGGTTGGGACCATCAGTTGTGTTGTGCAGAAGTCTGGTGGATACACAGCTGATAGTCCTACTGAATAGACTGTTAGAATTTTGTATTATGGCAAGAAAAAAGCAGCTAAGTAAAAAAAACGAGTGGCCATCATTACTTTAAGAAATGAAGGTCAGTCAGTCCAAAAAATTGGGAAAACTTTGAAAGTGTCCCCAAGTGCAGATGCAAAAACCATCAAGCGCTACAAAGAAACTGGCTAACATGAGGACCGCCCCAGGAAAGGAAGACCAAGAGTCACCTCTGCTGCGGATGATAAGTTCATCCGAGTCACCAGCCTCAGAAATCGCAGGTTAACAGCAGCTCAGATTAGAGACCAGGTCAATGCCACACAGAGTCCTAACAGCAGACACATTTCTACAACAATTGTTCAGAGGAGACTTTGTGCAGCAGGCCTTCATGGTAAAATAGCTGCTAGGAAACCACTGCTAAGGACAAGCAACAAGCAGAAGAGACTTGTTTGGGCTAAAGAACACAAGGAATGGACGAATGGACAGTAGACCAGTGGACATCTGTGCTTTGGTCTGATGAGTCCAAATTTGAGATCTTTGATTCCAACCACTGTGTCTTTGTGCGACGCAGAAAAGGTGAACGGATGAACTCTACATGCCTGGTTCCCACCTTGAAGCATGGAGGAGAAGGTGTAATGGTGTGGGGGTGCTTTGCTGGTGACACTGTTATGGCCCCTTTACACGCAGCTACAGGTAACAGGTTTTCCACAGGTAACTTACTGGCTGCAGTGAAATCATGGAGACATGGTTCTATCTTGTTGCTGTGTACAAATGGAATAATCACTCCATGATTTCACTGCAGCCAGTAAGTTACCTGTGGAAAACCTGTTACCTGTAGCTGCGTGTAAAGGGGCCATTAGGGGTTTATTCAAAATTGAAGGCATACTGAACCAGCATGACTGCCACAGCATCTTGCAGCGACATGCTATTCCATCCGGATTGCGTTTAGGTGGACCATCATTTATTTTTCAACAGGACAGTGACCCCAAACACAACTTCAGGCTGTGTAAGGGCTATTTGACCAAGAAGGAGAGTGATGGGGTGCTACACCAGATGACCTGGCCTCCACAGTCACCAGACCTGAACCCAGTCAAGATGGTTTGGGGTGAGCTGGACGGCAGAGTGAAGGTAAAAGGGCCAACAAGTCTAAGCATCTCTGGGAACTCCTTCAAGACTGTTGGAAGACCATTTCCGGTGACTACCTCTTGAAGCTCATCAAGAGAATGCCAAGATTTTGCAAAGCAGTAATCAAAGCAAAAGGTGGCTACTTTTAAGATCCTAGAATATAAGACATATTTTCAGTTGTTTCACACTTTTTAGTTAAGTAATTCCACAATTGTTAATTCAAAGTTTTGATGCCTTCAGTGTGAATCTACAATTTTCATAGTCATGAAAATAAAGAAAACTCTTTGAATGAGAAGGTGTGTCCAAACTTTTGGTCTGTACTGTATATGGTGCCAACATATTCCACAGCACTTTACAATTCAGAGGGGACATATACAGACAATGTGAGACAATAAAGAGAAACACAATTCAACGGATACCATGAGGAGTGAGGTTCCTGCTCACAAGCTTACAGTCTATGGGGAAATAGGGGTGGCACAAAAGGTAAATGGTAAATAGTGCCATCATATATGGTCCAGCCATCAATATAATAAATGTGGGATTAATTTAATGCTGCATGAACTTGTCACCAGCCAGGATCTATACTAGTACAGATAAAGTGCTATTAAGTGCATGGAGGGTGTAGACAGAGACACAAGAGGCCAGATTTGGAAACGGGCAAAATGGGAATGGATAAGTAGGGTGATAGGCTAGTCTAAAGAAATTCATTTATATGGCTTGCTTAAAGAGGACCTGTCACCCCCCTGGTGCATGGCAAACTAAACGTAGCACTGAATTCAGCATGTCTGTTGCATTCAGGGAAGGGGTCCCCCATGTCTCTAGCCCCCTGCACCCTGAAAAATACACTTTAGAAAGCTTACAGTAAGAAGTCGCCTGGGTGGGATCTGAAAAGGGGTCGTTGCATGATGTCAGTGGCAGAGCCCATCCTGCTTGTGCTTTATTCAAACAGCAGGGAATCTGCCGCTGACGTCACACAATGCCGCTCTGTGCAGCAGCGTGATTTACAGAGAGCAAGTGAAGAGGAGGCAGACCCAGCAAAACAGGAGGCGGCAGACACATAGAGGGGGAGGAACAAACAAGGAGGAGGCATGGAGTATCGTGCCAGCAGCGACGACCTCTTATTCAGATCCCACCTAGGTGACGTCTTATCTAAAAACTTTCTAAAGTGTATTTCTCGGGGTACAGGGGGGATAGAAAAATAGGGGACCCCTTCACTGCATGCAGCAGACATGCTGCATTCAGTGCTGCATTTAGTTTGCCATGCACCAGGGGGGTGACAGGTCCTTTTTAAAACTATGGGTATTGGGAATTAATTCAATTGTTCTTGGTAATCCGTTCTTGAGAATTGGTGCAGCTCGTGAGAAGTCTCGGAGACGGGAGTGGGAGGTTCGGATTGTAGCTGATGTCAGTTTTAGGTCACTTGCGGAACAGAGGGTACATGTAGGGCGATAGACAGAGATGAAGGAGGAGATGTAGGGTGGTACAGAACTGTGTAGGGATTTGTCATTGAGAGTTTATATTGTACTCTATAGTGGATGGGCAGCCAGTGCAATGATTGGCACAGGATAGAGGCATTGGTGAAGTGGTTGGAGAGGAATATGATCCTGGTTGCTGCATTCAGGATGGATTGAAGAGGGGAGAGTTTGGTATGAGAGAGACAATATTCATTATCGTGATCTGGGTCTATGGGCCGTATCAGTATTGGAAAATACAGCAAAAAATATCATTGTTAGAGCATCATGTGAACATGGCTTTACTCTTAAATGAGCACTCCCATCTACATTTTTATATTAAATGTGCCTATATATGGATGTAAAGTAGGCTGAGGATATTAATATACTCACCTACTGATGTTATCTCCAGTGTCCTGCGCGGTCTTCGCTTTACAATGTAGGTCTATAAGCAGCAACGAGGCGCCATAGACTCACATTGTAAAAAGCCTTCCGGCTCGTATATTATTCATTATTATTATTTATTTATATAGCGCCATTAGGTTCCATGGCGCTTACATGAGGATGAGGGAGACAAGAAAAGTACACTAAATCTAGGCGATCAGGACGTACAGGTACAGAGGCAGGGACCCTGTCCACGAGGGCTCACAGTCTATGAGTATATCATAGAGTGACCCAGCTAGAACGGCGCAGACACCAGAGAGAGCATTGCTAGGTGACTATATCAATTAATATCGCACTACATAGAAAGCATATATACTGTACATGGATATAATGAAAAAAATGTAAATGGTAGTGCTTCTTCAAGAGATAGGAGAAATTTTTTCTTTTTTAACTGGTGGAGCAACTGTACGCCCTCTATTGTCTGTGGATAACTTTACATGTAGTCAGTGTAACAATGCAGCTGAATTATATAACCCAAAATGTGAGGTCTGGTCAATCTCTAACCATGTGCACGGTACATCCTCTTTTGGACTTTGTCTCTATGTGATTTGAGTTACAGCTTTCCGTGTGTATAGTTCAGCTAGGAGTATACGCTTTTGATTTTGCTCTGTTGAGTTCAAGGTTGTTGGTTGTGTAGACTTGTCTCTGTGTAATATTATATAAACTTGACAAAGCATGAAGGCAAATTCATCAAGGGGTTTTTGAGAGAATATTGGTGTAAAACACCTTGAAATGTTGCAAACGTTTTTTGCAACTCAAAATTGTACAAAAAAATTGCAAATATTACCATTTTTATGCCACTTCTGACCAGCTGTTAAAATCTTTTGAAGAATGGGCAGAGCTGGGTGTAAACAATTTTATGGGAAAATTTAAAATGATTAAAAATTGATTTAAAACTGTTTCTGCACATCCACAGCATAGCTCCAACCACGGAAGAGCTACACTAGATAGCACCATTGCACGTAGCAAAAAATTCAGGAAGATAAAGTCTACTGATAATCAAGTAAGTGAGGAGACAATCACAAACCCTCCCCCTCAAGTAAGGACACCTTATTCATAATTTATTGTCTATTTCTAATACAAGGTATACATAGAGTCCGAACAAATTTTCCTTGAAATACACCAGAACATAACACGGGGCACAGAGAAGCCGAAAACTGTACAGCCACCATATAACAACACCTACAGGATACACAAGTAAGTGACGATTTAAAATCAAGACCCTAGAGTTTGGTGAGTATATAACGCAACTATAGAGGAGAAAAAGCTAAGTACACCAATTGTGTTTATAGGACCCTATCACCAGAAGGAAGGAAACAACAATACTAGGAGGTAAGAGTGTACTACCAAAATCACACATAAGAGGGGGGAAAGATAGAATTAAAGATAAATATAAGTAGTATATTAAAAAACTACTTATTTTATATAGATCAATACCTGGAACAAGCCTCAGGAAAGGACCAAACACAAAGGATGCAAGGCAACAAAGGGTTTTTGAGCTGCAACATCAATACATCCTAATGTCTACATAAAAATCTGAGACACAAGATGTCAACTGAACTATTAACTAAATCCCAAAAGTGGCAACACAACCACTGAAGCATCACTAGGAATTAAGTGGATAAACCTAATCATCTGGCATCCACGAGATCCACTTGGGATACTTTTAATCCCATTTTTAAATTGTGATAAATTTTGATATTTTAATTGTATTTTTGTTTAAATCTGTTTTTATTAATGTTTTAAATTGGAAGTGAACAACACAGTCATACAGTATATATTGTCATTAAACACAGTCTATCAGGATGAATACAAAAAGGGATGAGTAATGACTGTCTTGTGTCATCCCATATTTTTATAAACCCAATGATCACACTGGAGACCATCGGGCCATAGGCATTGAGCTGATAGAAAAAACTTCCCAAAACACATACCGTAACTAACACCCAGGAAAAGGTGTAACGCTGTCATATGAACATAAACGTAAGTCCTTTAGCATCACCTTATTCAATTAATTGTATTTTTAAGAGCGTTCTTATAGTAAAGATTGTGTAGTAAAGTTTTGTATAGATAGTGTGACTATAGCACACGGTTTTAAGTATAAAACTCCTATCTTAACCAAGCATATGGAGGATTAAAAGGTATACATAGCAGTGAAATTATAGAATGCAATTACTGTATTTAGATTTTAATAAACATCCCGATGAAGGGTTGAACCAATATATCTGGTCAATTTTGTGATTTCATACAAAGTACAACAATTTTGGAGCATTCTCTTTATTCAACACGTCCGGATGAATTGTGATTACATACATCTAGCAAGTAGTTAGCACCTAACCCTCACAAATTGATTTTAAGTTTCCAAATCTGGGTGTAAACAAGCTTGCCCGACAAATTAATGTTAATTTACATCACTAAAGTGGCATACATTAATTTGGAATTCTTCTCCAGTCTCTGACTGAAGCAACATTTTTGGCGATTACAAATAGTGGTGGTATATTTTTAAATTAGTGATTTAGTCCTATATTAATACAGCACAAAGTTCAGCAAAACACCAGTCTTGATCAATCAGGCCCTCAGGATTTACATTTACATATTCTACAGGGCTCACAAACATTTTGTTGGACAGCCCACTTTGATTTTTACCTAGTTTTGCCCCAAAATCAGTATTTGTGGCACCCTGTGCCAAGTAAGCCACCAAACCAACTAGTACACTAAGGGATTTCCACATCTTCCACTCCAGGCCTGTAAGGGGAGCCCTATTGGTTGCTGTTAAGCCAGATCACCTATAAGTACAGGTGCTGGGGGCGGAGTTAGTCATTGTGCAGTCGCTAGGAGAACTGTGACGTTCAGTTCAGAACCTAGTGAGCCAAACTGGTTACCAGAGCTGTGCTCGGCCCGAAACCAGAGCACCGCCAGAGCCAGTGTGAGATCCAGAGAGTGGGGACAAAAGGCAGAGGTGAGGAACAGTACAGCGGGGCAGAGGAGCCATCCCAGCTCACCCCAGGAGAACACCGGTCACTGGAGTCCGAGTCTGCAAGGGAGAGAGATTAACCCAGCAGAGAATCCCAGTACACCGCGGAGGTTTAGCTTCCCGGACACCCGGTAGCAGTAGCCAAGCGAGAGTCCTTAGTGCAGCAACACGGGTGTGAGAGACAAGAGATCAGGCCTGGTTTCACACATGCCAGACTTCAGGACAAGTGAGCAGGACAAGGAGGCCTATACCCCACTCAGTGTGGAAATCCCAAAGTGCACCCTTCAACCCTGGAAGTGTAGCTGCAAACCACCAGTAAAAAGGTACAGAAAAAGACTTTCTTGATGTGTGTCCATCCTTCCAGCCTGCCCCACACAGCAATGACTCCGCTACCCTATTCCACCATCATACCCTTACAGCCCAGGGGACCCCGCTCTACCTGTAGAGAGCCACAACACCTTGCTGCCGCCTATCACCCCGGAGGTCCCAGCAGCGCTGGTGCCATCACCGGACCTACAGGTGGCGTCACGACATTCATTAACTTTTATCCCTGTAAATACCCCTTTTTGTTTTCACCACAAGGGCACAGGCTCAGGCACCGACCACCCGTGACATCCACCGCACCCAAATGTCCGAGACCTGAGTACCCCAGACCCTTGTGGGCCAGAGATATTCATACCTGGATATCAACAATGGATCAGGAAAATCACTGCACTCTCAGAGTCATATATGATGCAAGGTGAAGAATTTTTATTGGATTTGAACAACAAGCGACCACTGACGCCGTTTCATATGCAGGGAACCTGTGTGGCTGGAGCTGCCCTGCGCTCCCGCGCTGTGGCCTGTGCACACACCTGTACTTGCCTCATTTACCTTACCACCTGAGAGTGCTGGGATAACCTTTGTCCCTATGGTGGATCAACATAACATTAAAGGGACGGTTCTAATAAGTGCCCCCGGATTCAACTAAGCCTATTGCTTCCACAGCGACACTTTGAGAAAGGTCCAATGTTGTGGACCGAAACGGCGTCAGTGGTCGCTTGTTGTTCAAATCCAATAAAAATTCTTCACCTTGCATCATATATGACTCTGAGAGTGCAGTGATTTTCCTGATCCATTAGTACGGGTTCTAGTAACCCCTTCACTTGCACCTCAAAAAACTGCAATACTGAGTGCACGCCATTCACACAAGCCTCTGGATATCAACAATAGCATGTTATTTGGTCAGTTTGCAAAGCTTTCTGATTGCTGAATGATCTAGTAGCTAATTATGGGTTGTCCCATTTCAAATATAATAAGTCCATAGGCTCAGTGATGTATAATGTAACAAATTTGGCTTTATTCACCCTCCCTGGGTCCAGTAATGCCTCTTTGTCTTTTTTTCCAGCCTTTTCTGCACCTGTGATATCATATTGGCCCCACTGCAGCCCACCACTGTGCTCAGTAGCTATAACCAGAGTCCGATGGGTCCCAGTGAAACATTTGGACCTGATTGCCCACCTGCCCAGCCCTACCATTTTTGACCTGGAGAGAGTTCATCTTTAAACTAACAACTTGTGATTGTAAAAGTAATTTGCAAGGATCTGGACATTTGTATTATAACTACAATCACTAAAGTTTGAGATGGAGTTTCCTCCCACCTGTTGAGGAAGGTCATTATTCCCTGAGCACACCATTGCTAAACATAGTAATACTTATTGTATCACTGTAAATTCCAATTGTATTTAAAGGTAACCTGTCACCTTCGAAAATGCTATTTAGCTGCAGATGTAAGGTTAATCTGCAGGTTAATAGCATTACAATGCCTTCTTGCTGCCGCCTTACTGAAGGAGCAGCTACCAGGAGAAAATTATCTTATTTCCTCCAAGGAGCTGCTCGCTTCCAGTCAATGGTCATGCATGAAACAGATACCGTCACCACACATTATACTGTGAGCAGCGACTATAAGAACTTCCCAGCACTTTGATTAGCTCATTCTGAACAAATATACTGCAATGCGCATTCCGAAGCCGGCCAATACACCCAATAATCCCACACAATGTACTGGACAAGAAATAACGTGCAGCGGTGTGTCATACCACAGAATTCAAATGCAGCACCACACTTCTGAATTACATTATCACGCCCACCGGAATGTGATACCACGGAGTGAGGAGAAACATAACCCTGGAGCAAACTGCCGTCACATCTAGCCACACCCTCAAAACGTGGGAAAATGTAAGTTATAAATAGTATTTTTTCCACATTTATACTACAGATTTAGGTCTGACAGGGATGCTTAGGGATGTAGTAGGAAGCTGCATGGACAGGTAGTGTTAGGCTACAAGGTCCAAAATACTTGACAAAGGTCCAAAGTTCCCTTTAAGACTTTATGAATTTATTAGCTAACCTGTTTTATTGTTCCATTTAAATTGATGAAAAAATGTTGTTTTTCACCCATTAATTTGTTGCATACATCCCAATTCTGTCATAGCCTTTACATTCTCCCAGGAGTCTGAGGTTATCCAGTGATCACTGTAGGATATATATCTCAAGACCTCACTTGTCCCATAACGTGCTGATAATTCCGTCTCTGAGCTGTGTCTTATCCCGGATTTACTATTCAGATTTGAGTGATACTGTCTGACAGTTCCTGTGCTGTGGCACATAATATTCTCATCCCAGAGATAGAGTTGGGAAAACAATGATACAGTGCCTTGCAAAAGTATTCACCCCCTTGGTATTTTTTCGTATTTTCCTACCTCACAACTTGGAATTTCACTGTTTTATTTTTTTTTGAGGGTTTGCATCAGTTCATGTAAAGAACATGTCTACAACTATGAACATTTGGTTTTCTATTTATTGTGAAGCAATCAAAATATAGGACAAAATAACTGAAAACTTCAATGTGTGCATAACTATTCACTCCCCTAAAGTATGTACTTTGCAGAACTGACTTTTGCAGCAATTACAGCTTTAAGTTGCTTTGTATACAGTGGGGAAAAAAAGTGTTTAGTCAGCCACCAATTGTGCAAGTTCTCCCACTTAAAAAGATGAGAGAGGCATGTAATTGACATCATAGGTAGACCTCAACTATGAGAGACAAAATGAAAAAACAAATCCTGAAAATCACATTGTCTGATTTGGAAATAAGTTTTTTCAAACTTTGGTCAATAACAAACGTTCATCTCAATACTTTGTTATATATCCTTTGTTGGCAATGACAGAGGTCAAACGTTTTCTGTAAGTCTTCACCAGATTGATACACACTGTTGCTGGTATGTTGGTCTATTCCTCCATGCAGATCTACTCTAGAGCAGTGATGTTTTGGGGCTGTCGCTGGGCACACCAGACTAAATACTTTTTTTCCCCACTGTACGTCTCTATTAACTTTCCACATCTTGCCACTGGGATTTTTGCCTGTTCCTCAAGGCAAAACTGCTCCAGTTCCTTCAACTAAGATGGTCTCCTCTGGTGAACAGCAATCTTCAAGTCTGACAATAGATTCTCAACTGGATTAAGGTCTTGGCTTTGACTAGGCCACTCCCATACATTTACATGTTTCCACCTAAACCACTCGAGTGTTGCTTTAGCAGTATGCTTTGGATCATTGTCTTGTTGAAAGGTGAATCTCTGTCCCAGTCTCAAATCACTGATAGACTGCAACAGGTTTTGCTCAAGAATATTCCTGTATTTTTCACCATCTATCTTCCCTTTGCCTTGGAACATTTTACCTGTCCCTGCTGCCGAAAAACCTCCCCACAGCATGATGCTGTCATCACCATGTTTCACTGTGGGGATGGTGTTCTTGAAGTGATGATCTGTGTTGGTTTGGGACCATACATAGCCTTTACCTTGGTGGACAAAAAGTTAAATGTTGGTCTCCTTTGACTACTGCACCTTCCTCCATACATTTGGAGTTCTCCCATATGTCTTTTGGCAAAATCAAAAGGCTTTATGGTGTGTACAGCTTATTGTAGTTGTTTGCACAGATACTTCAGTCTCTGATGGGGAATCTGCAGCTCTTTCAAGCTTATCTTTAGTCTCTGTTCTGCCTCACTGATTAATGCCATCCTTGCCCAGACTCAGAGTTTTAGTGAGCTCCAATTTTTTGGCAGGTTTGTTGTGGTACCATGTTCTTTCTATTTGATGATAATGTATTTGATAGTGCTCCAGGGAATTATCAGAGACTGGAATATTTTTTTAGAACCCAACTCTGAGATGTATTTCTCAACAACGTTATATCTGACTTGTTTGGAAATCTACCTGGTCTTCATGGCACTGTTTGGTTAGTGGTTACGAATGAGCGAACTGAACTTTTGAGGTCAGTTTTTGTACTGAACACAGACTGTACAAAAATGTAAATGTTCAGGTTTGGCGTTCGTGTGCTTTACATACCAAAACCACTGGAACAAGCATTGCTGTGCTTGGGTACTCGGTGCTCAGCCTAGAGAGATGTTTGCAGTTTTTGAATGGCTCGCCCGGGGGATAAAATCAGTGTTATCGGATGGCGTGTGTACAAAAAATAATAATTACAAAACTCCACCCTCCTGCCCTCCTTGCATCGGAGGTGCTTTCTTTATCGCTGTCTGTATGTGAGTGTAGAGCCCAACTGCCCAATCAGTGACTTCCAATGTGGATGCTTTTGGGTCCAGAACAGAACTTTTAAAAAAATCCAGATGAACCCCCTGAACTTCCACTGGTCCGCTCATCTCTATTAGTTGTGCCTTTTGCTTAATGGTGTTGCAGCCTGAGAAAAGATGAGTATATACTGACAGACCATGTGAAACCTAGATTGCACACAAGTGGACTTCCTTTCACTAAGCATGTGATTTATGAAGGTAATTGCTTGCACCAGAAATTTTAAAAGTTTGGACACACCTTCACATTCAAAGAATTTTCATTATTTTCATGACCATGAAAATCGTAGATTCACACTGAAGGCATCAAAACTATGAATTAACATATGTGGAATTATATACATAACAAAAAAAAGTGTGAAACAACTGAAAATATGTCTTATATTCTAGGTTCTTCAAAGTAGCCACCTTTTGCTTTGATTACTGTTTTGCACACTCTTGGCATTCTCTTGATGAGCTTCAAGAGGTAGTCACCGGAAATGGTTTTCACTTCACAGGTGTGCCCTGTCAGGTTTAATAAGTGGGATTTCTTGCCTTATAAATGAGGTTGGGACTATCAGTTGTGTTGTGCAGAAGTCTGGTGGATACACAGCTGATAGTCCTACTGAATAGACCGTTAGCTGCTTTTTTTTTGCCATGATACAAATTCTAAGTAAAGAAAAACGAGTGGCCATCATTACTTTAAGAAATGAAGGTCAGTCAGTCCGAAAAATTGGGAAAAACTTTGAAAGTGTCAACAAGTGCAGTTGCAAAAACATCAAGCGCTGCAAAGAATGGAAGACCAAGAGTCACCTCTGCTGCGGAGGATAAGTTCATCCGAGCCACCAGCCTCAGAAATCACAGGTTAACAGCAGCTCAGATTAGAGACCAGGTCAATGCCACACAGAGTTCAAGCAGCAGACACATCTCTACAACAACTGTTAAGAGGAGACTTTGTGCAGCAGGCCTTCATGGTAAAATAGCTGCTAGGAAACCACTGCTAAGGACAGGCAACAAGCAGAAGAGACTTGTTTGGGTTAAAAAAACACAAGGAATGGACATTAGACCAGTGGAAATATGTTATTTGGTCTGATGAATCCAAATTTGAGAACTTTTGTTCCAACCACCGTGTCTTTGTGTGATGCAGAAAAGGTGAACGAATGGACTCTAATGCCTGGTTCCCAACGTGAAGCATGGAGGAGGAGGTGTGAGGGGTGTGGGGGTGCTTTGCTGGTGACACTGTTGGGGATTTATTCAAAATTGAAGGCATACTGAACCAGCATGGATACCACAGCATCTTGCGGCATGCTATTCCATTCGGTTTGCGTTTAGTTTGACCATCATTTATTTTTCAACAGGACAATGACCCCAAACACACCTCCAGGCTGTGTAAGGGCTATTTGACCAAGAAGGAGAGTGATGGGATGCTACGCCAGATGACCTGGCCTCCACAGTCACCAGACCTCACCAGACCTCAACCCAATCGAGATGGTTTAGCGTGAGCTGGACCGCAGAGTTAAGGCAAAAGGGCCAACAAGTGCTAAGCATCTCTGGGAACTCCTTCAAGACTGTTGGAAGACCATTTCCGGTGACTACCTATTGAAGCTCATAAAGTGAATGCCAAAAGTGTGCAAAGCTGGGAGCGCTACATCATTGTGTTTGACAGGGACAATGACCAACGATCTCAATGCTACACTATAGAGTGACAATTCCCAACGACCTCAGTATAATTCTGGATCGCTGGTGCGTCGTTTTTCACATCGCTGGTGAGATACCTATTTGACATCTTACCAGCGATGTGAAAAACGACGCACCAGCGATCTCTGCACATCGTCATCAGGATCGCTAGTGTGTTGTTATGTGTGACTAGGCCTTTACAGTCATGTGTCTCTTATCGCACTGTGTGTTGTTTACCTGCAATGTTTGTTTTAGTGTAAGGAGATAGCCCATGTTCCCCCTCCAAGACATCAGTGTTGATGTATAGTGTAATAAGTACTATGTATTACATCATACATTATTGTGGTGATATGTAAAAATTAATGTGAATTGTGATAATAGTGTTGCATATGTTTTACTATACAATAGAGACAGTAAGCATTATAGTTTGGGACTAGCCCAGAGTAAGAGGGGTTAGTATGATCCTGAATAAACAAAAAGACAGAGAATAGACGGGAATGCCAAGTACCAAGAGCAGACTGGTCCTGGGTCAGGACACCTAAGGGTACCGTTACACGCCACAAACACGGCGAGAAATGTTGCCGGCGAAATGTTGCCCTGGAACTATCGCCGTCAAAGTCACCCCCAATTGTGGCGTGTATTTTGGGAATTTGGTGGCGATATGTCACCTTGCCCCAGTCGCCTGATTTCAGATCAGTGCCGGCAACAGTTCTCACCACGTTTGTGGCGTGTAAAGGTACCCTAACAGTATGTCCTCAAAGAAAAGTATCTGCCAAGATGAAAGATAGATGTGAGACGACTTGAGTGCCCTGGGCAGGAGTAGCTTAAATGTCAGAAAGCTACACGCTACGTCCAGCAATATTGGCAAATTAGTAATCTACGAGGCAGATAAGATGTGGGACTGCGAATGGAAAATATTATTTTCATGGACTGTACCGTGGTACTAATCTAGGTGGTGGAGAAGAAAGTGATAGTAATGGAGGCAGGACTACGTGAAGTGGAAGAAGTGCAGAGGTTGTGTATAGAAATGCTCTTGTGATGAAGAAACGTATAAAAAGTTATGTACCTGCTATCTGCTTTATGTAGTTACCATCAAGTGGTTATGCAGTAAAATAACATTTTTAAATAACTTGTGGGCTCCCTCAATGACATGATTATCATCTGGTCCTGGCCAGCCAAAGCAATCAGCATCGGCATATTGCCTCCTTAACTCAAGTCCACACAATCCAGCCAGGATCCCCTCTTTGATGTAACATGTCGGGGTGCAAGAAACTCAAACCTCACTCACAACTAACTCCCCACACCACTTTACATTAGCACAAGTAGTTTATCATTGCTGTCACTACCTGCATTCAGGGTCTTGTTCCCCCTTGCAATTAGCTGATCACTGTCTATAGAAATGAACATAGAGAGCCTGGTGTGGGCAGGGGCAGCTCTTTGAGCTCTGCCTCATTGCTAAATCTAAACTTTGATTGTGTCATATTTGCAGCACTCAGTAAAGTAAGGGTAAGTGCACACTTACCGGCGGGTTTGTCGGCGGCAGCTGGGCGGACCCGCCAGGAAGCTCCGGAGCCGTCCACCGGCTTCCTGGCGGGTATATGCGGCGGGAGCCGGGCGGGTGACGGCCGGGAGCCAGGCGGTTGCACAGCGTGTTCTCGCCGGCGGTTCTACAGCGGCTGGAAGCAGCACATGATTCTGCTTGCAGCCGCTGAAGAACTGGCGGTTTATAGAACATGCTCATTCTTTGCTAAACCGCTGGGAAACCTGCGGTTTAGCAACAGATGAGCCTGTGTAAACCGCCGGTGTGTGCACAGCGGGCGTCGGTTTTCATTGGTTTTAATGTTAATCCAAACGCCGGTTTGGATTAACATCAATTTACATAAAACTAATGAAAACCGACCGGCGGTTTCCGCTGATAAAACGGCCATAACCCGGCCAGTGCGCACATACCCTAAGTGATACATTGTTGGATTTAGGATCACTTTGCCTACATCATGCTGTCCTCTGATGAGGTAGCAAAAAACAGCTGACAGATAACCTTTATAGTGGGATATAAGAAAAATTGAATAAGTACTGTTGGTAAATAGATGAAGAGGGGAAAAAGAAAATGGGAAAGATAGGTGAGAACCCCAGGAAGCAGTCTCCATAGTCTTAAAGGGAACCTGACAGCTGATAAGTGTTTCCCTATCCTTGAACAACATGTTTCAGGCACTGGCTCTATTATCCTAACCAAGTATGTTTGACTCTGAAACACTCCGTTTCAAAGAAAAACATACTTTAATGGCTGTGTATATGCAGAGACCAGTCACTGTCAGCAGGCGAGGGAAAGCCACCGGGGATCTGCCTATGTGACTAGTGTAATCTGTGGCTCAGTCCCTGGCCAGCTGGTAAAGTATGTTTGTCGCTGAAACGCTGTAGAATTTCAGCTTCAAACGTACCTGGCTGAGATAATGTGGCTAATGGATGATACATGTATCAGCTGACAGGTTCACTTTAATATGAAGATATCCTCTGGACAATTTAGGAGAGGTCAAATAATCCAGAAAGTGAAAAAACAAAAGAAACTCGGGGGCGGAAAGAGGAGGGCACAGCAATCAGGAGAGGAGCAGACAGATGGGAACCCAATGATCATAGTCACCATATATGTAAAAAATGTTATTTGTACATTAAAGATCTGAAAGTATCATCATCTCCAGCTCAAATCAACATGATCAAAATTAACTTTTTACTACATGTAAAAGTAAATATACCAATTAGTTAATATATGTTACATTTTATAGGCAGGAAAAACAATGTACACTTAGGCTATGTGAGTATTTGGTGAGCTTTTTACCTCAGTATTTAATGAGCTTTTTACCTCAGTATTTGGTGAGGTTTTTACCTTGGTATTTGGTGACTTATTACCTCAGTGTTTGGTGTTTTCTTTACCTCAGTATTTGGTGTTTTTTTTTACCTCAGTGTTTGGTGTTTTTTTTACCTCAGTATTGGTGAGTTTTTTTAACCTCAGTATTTGGTGTGGTTTTTTTTTACCTCAGTGTTTGGTGTTTTCTTTACCTCAGTCTTTGGTGTGTTTTTTTACCTCAGTATTTGGTGAGTTTTTTTTACCTCAGTATTTGGTGAGGTTTTTTAGCTCAGTGTTTGGTGAGGTTTTTTACCTCAGGCTTTGTAGCCAAAACCAGGAGTGGAACAATCAGAGAAAGTATGAGAGAAACACATAACCACTTCTGGATTTATCAAGCACTTCTAGTTTTGGCTACAAATACTGAGGTAAAAAATTTGACTGTGGCCTTCGGCCTCCTGCACACACTTCGTCTTTTTGGTACAGATTTGCTGCAGTTTTGTGACACATCTGCATGCCTATCCTGAAACCAGCGAAGTCAATGAGAATTCTGACGGTTTGTGGAAATGTCGCTTACTTTTTTGTCAATTCTTGGTGCATTTTCCTGTGTTTTTCAGCCCTTACAGCTATTGACTTCATTAAGAAAAATGCATGGCATACATCTGCATCAAGTATGTATGAAATCTGCACCAAAAAACACAATGTCTAAACCAAATATTCAGGGTGCGCACATAGCTTAAATATGGTGGCATAAATGTACAGTACAATAGTGTAATATAATCCTTCTGTTGCTACTGTTTTACAACCTGTACTATTCAGTTATGTCGGCCATCACCCATACTGTGTACACAGTGGTTTTACTGCATTTTTGAGTGTAGTTTTGTCCTAAAGCTGCAGGCAAATCCTTATGCCAAAGTCAATGAGAATCCCGTAGGTTTGTGCATATGTTGCTTTATTTTTCTTACAGATTTTTTGCAGAAATAATGCAGCATGTCAATTGTTGCAGCGTTTTTTCACCATTTTTTACCCAGAATGCATGAAAAACGCACAGGAAAAAAACCATCAAAACGTACTGAAAATACACCAAAAATACAGCAAAATTGCATGTTTTTACTCCCAAGAGATTGACATTTCTGTAACCAAATACTCAAGGTGCGCGCAGAGCCACAGTCTGATTAACTGTGAGTTATATGATCAGTGAGGATCTCGTATCATCTCAAAGCCCTTATTACAATATATATAGATCACATCCATCTGTATATACAGCCATTATGTACTGATAACTGTTTAACAATGCCCATCATTCATTAGACAATTAGCAGCAATCAATATCTAACCATAACACTGATGAATAGATCATTGATTTATTTGTGACCTTCAATGAATGAGAGGAAATGACTTTACAAGTACAATTATCTCAGGATTTAAGACAACTTTTAATTGTTTAGGGTATTTTGTGACAGTGAGAGACTGCAGAAGTCACACAGAACACATTGTACCACACCAAAGTGTGACAGAAAGAGAATCACACAAAGTGACAAAGTCCAGACATACAAGGTGTACAAGACAGGAGTCTAACTTACTCTGAGAGTGTAACACTGGGTCAGCTCCTCCTGTCCTCTCCCTTTTCACAGATCCCCATACAGTTCCTGGGCAAAGCCTGCTCTGCCCCGGGTGCCAACTACTCTCGTGTCTCCTAACTGCCCCTGTCTGTTGCTTGTGCTCAGGGTGCAGGGGTTAAATAGCGGGCCTGTGAGCTCACACTTATCTCATTATGGACTCTCCAATAGCATAAGCCAGGGCATAGATAGGGAGGGAGAGGGCAGAGGGCACTAGAGAGGGAGGGTGTGCTGGAAAATTATTCACAGAGTGTTAGATCTGTCAGAGCTCCAGCTAAATCTCTCCAATAAGTAGAAAGGGTGGAGGGGCAGAAAGTACGAGGTGAGGGGCGGGGGTAGCATGGATAGTCTACCACTACCCTTACCTATTCAGTCCGTGAGTTCTTCCCAGTAACTAAATAGGTGTATAGATAGACAATGGATGGATGGATAGATAGATAGATAGATAGATAGATAGATAGATAGATAGATAGATAGATAGATAGATAGATAGATCGATCTTACCAGTCTACCGCTCTCCCACTAATTACTTGGTTCTGGGGCCAGATAGTGACTGCAACTTGCACCCTCATCACCCACAGGTGGTCTTAGGTTGAGATGGTCCCACTTATGAGTGGGATAGGGAGGAAAAGGAGGACAGGGATATCAGCGTTAGGACTCATCAGACCTGGGGTCGCCTTGTCGCGGCTGATGAGCAAACGGACATTGGCCAATGTACGTACCAAGAACCCCAATAAAATAAAAAAATAAGATTTTTGAGTTTTTTGAAAAAAAAGTAAGTTTTTTAATTTTATTCTCAAATATATACCAATTGTTAGCATGTTTGCACATTGGTAGTAGCTGAGTGCTGCAGAGAATTTTTTTCTAGTTGTTTAACCCAGTGTCCCTGCTGGCACCAGTTCACATTATGTCTGTGAGTGCTGTGGAGTTTTTTTTCTATTTTGTAGATAGATAGATAGATAGATAGATAGATAGATAGATAGATAGATAGATTAGATAGATAGATCTTACCAGCTTTCCCACTAATTACTTGGTTCTGGGGCCAGATAGTGAATGTACATTTACAGATTGATAACGTATTAATAAGATAAGTGGATAATATTACACATTGATATACAACACAGTATAGACTTCTCAACATTGCAATTGCCTAACCAATAAGGAAAATGTGTGGAATTATGGAAATCACAGGATCATTAAGCAACATTGGAAATATTTAAAAACATCTAATTTTATTCATTATTCACTACAGTGTTGGCCAAAAGTATTGACACCCCTGCAATTCTGTCAGATAATACTCAGTTTATTCCTGAAAATGATTACAATCACAAATTCTTTGGTATTATTATCTTCATTTAATTTGTCTTCAATGAAAAAAACACAAAAAGAATTGTCCTAAAGCCAAATTGGATATAATTCCACACCAAACATAAAAAAGGGGGTGGACAAAAGTATTGGCACTGTTACAAAAACCATGTGATGCTTCTCTAATTTGTGTAATTAACATCTCCTGTAACTTACCTGTGGCACCTAACAGGTGTTGGCAATACCTAAATCACACTTGCAGCCAGTTGACATGGATTAAAGTTGACTCAACCTCTGTCTTGTGTCCTTGTGTGTACCACATTGAGCATGGAGAAAAGAAAGAAGACCAAAGAACTGTCTGAGGACTTGAGAAACCAAATTGTGAGGAAGCATGAGCAATCTCAAGGCTACAAGTCCATCTCCAAAGACCTGAATGTTCCTGTGTCTACCGTGTGCAGTGTCATCAAGAAGTTAAAAGCCCATGGCACTGTGGCTAATCTCCCTAGATGTGGAAGGAAAAGAAAAATTGACAGAGATTTTAACGCAAGATTGTGCGGATGGTGGATAAAGAACGTTGACTAACATCCACACAAGTTCAAGCTGCCCTGCAGTCCGAGGGTACAACAGTTTCAAACCGTACTATCCGTCGGCGTCTGAATGAAAAGGGACTGTATGGTAGTGTGGCCACAGGTAGAAACTGCAGCTAGGCAGGAGAGTAGACAGTTTGTTTTGCAAACACCACAACACACATATCCACTGACATGGGGACCTAACCCGTCGTCTGGGACTCTAGGCAGGCAAGGGGTAGTAGGGCTAGATATGAGTGGGTGAGTGTAATCATGGTAACGGATAAGTATATAAGGGAGAAACAGGAAACGGTTAGCCAGTAGGCTGGAGTGGGCTGAGAGGAACAAATGAAGGAGTAGGAGTAGGCAAGTGCTGAGCAGAAAAGACCGGACCAGTACCATCAGGTCCAGGAAAGACGTGAGGGCCAGCAGTCAACTGACAGAAGAGCCTCCCCTAATATACTGGGAAGTTACACGGGAAGAGAAGGACCCGATGATCCCTTGTGATATAGGGATACTTGAGGTTAGGCTAAAACCAGAGTGTCAGCTCTGAGGGGGACTGAAGATTAAAACCAGCTCTCCAGACAAACTGATGGGGATCACAGATTCCAGATCTGTGTTCCCACCAGAGGATTGGGTGCACAGCAGCAACTGAGAGGACCCGGCTTACCGCCCGTAGATTTAGGGGGAAGCTACTAGTGGGGACCGAGCCGCCGCTCTGCAATTCACTTAAAAGGGAATGATAGAGAATAGGGATGGGCGAATCTACTCGCTAGGACTCGTTACTCGGCGAGTAGTAAGGGACTCACAGGACTCGGTACTCTGCGAGTTTCCCAGCGTTTATTCGCACGAGTCCAATGCAAATCATTGGCAAACGCTGACAAAACTAGGATTGCCATTGTTTGCATTAGACTCGGCTACTGTGCCATTGATAGCAGGGAAACTCGCAAATAACTGCTGTTTCTTTGTGAGCCGAGTCCAGCTGTCTTCTCTGTGCAGCTCCAGGGTCCTAGAGACCGCCTGCTCACAGAGATGATGTAGCAGTGCTGAGATTGTTCTCAGTCTGCTCATTCCTGTGCATAGACATCTATATCTATGCACAGGGGATGTAGCAGAGAGGACATCGCGTTTTGGACTACGTCGGACGGAAGAGGATTTTTTTAATTAAAGATGGAGTCCCTAATGGCTTTTTTTTTATTTCAAATTAAAAATTTTCTCTGTGTTTTTTTAACCCTTTATTGGAGATTCTTAGTGGCCGGGTCAAACGTGGCCTGACATTAAGAATCTCGGGCTTAATACCAGCTTGTATAACAAAGCTGGTATTAACCCCTTTATTACCCAGCGTGCCACCGCCACCAGGGCCGCTGGAAGAGCGGGGTTCAGCGCCAAAGGATGAAGGATGAATCAATGAATGCGCCATCTTCTGGGGCGGCTGCGGGCTGCAATTTGCAGCGGGGGTGCCCAGAAAGCTTGGGCATCCCTGCGCTGCGGATTCCAGCCCCCAGCTGCTTAGCTGTACCTGGCTAGACATAGAAATTGCGCGGAGCCCCACGCATTTTTTTTTTATTATTTCATGAATTTCAGAGTCTCAGAGTCAGAGTCTCAGAGTCAGAGTCTCAGAGTCAGAGTCTCAGAGTCAGAATCTCAGAGAGTCAGAGTCAGAATCTCAGAGAGTCAGAGTCAGAATCTCAGAGAGTCAGAGTCAGAATCTCAGAGAGTCAGAGTCAGAATCTCAGAGAGTCAGAGTCAGAATCTCAGAGAGTCAGAGTCAGAATCTCAGAGAGTCAGAGTCAGAATCTCAGAGTCTCAGAGAGTCAGAGTCAGAGTCAGAATCTCAGAGAGTCAGAGTCAGAATCTCAGAGAGTCAGAGTCAGAATCTCAGAGAGTCAGAGTCAGAATCTCAGAGAGTCAGAGTCAGAATCTCAGAGAGTCAGAGTCAGAGTCAGAATCTCAGAGTCTCAGAGTCAGAGTCAGAATCTCAGAGTCTCAGAGTCAGAGTCAGAATCTCAGAGAGTCAGAGTCAGAGTCAGAATCTCAGAGTCTCAGAATCTCAGAGTCTCAGAGTCAGAATCTCAGAGAGTCAGAATCTCAGAGAGTCAGAGTCAGAATCTCAGAGAGTCAGAGTCAGAATCTCAGAGTCTCAAAATCTCAGAGTCTCAGAGAGTCAGAGTCAGAATCTCAGAGTCTCAGAGTCTCAGAGAGTCAGAGTCAGAATCTCAGAGAGTCAGAGTCAGAATCTCAGAGAGTCAGAGTCAGAGTCAGAATCTCAGAGAGTCAGAGTCAGAATCTCAGAGTCTCAGAGTCAGAATCTCAGAGTCTCAGAGTCAGAATCTCAGAGAGTCAGAGTCAGAATCTCAGAGTCTCAGAATCTGAGTCTCAGAGTCAGAGTCAGAATCTCAGAGAGTCAGAGTCAGAATCTCAGAGAGTCAGAGTCAGAATCTCAGAGAGTCAGAATCTCAGAGTCTCAGAATCTCAGAGTCTCAGAGAGTCAGAGTCAGAATCTCAGAGTCTCAGAGAGTCAGAGTCAGAGTCAGAATCTCAGAGAGTCAGAGTCAGAATCTCAGAGAGTCAGAGTCAGAGTCAGAATCTCAGAGTCTCAGAGTCTCAGAGTCAGAGTCATAATCTCAGAGAGTCAGAGTCATAATCTCAGAGAGTCAGAGTCATAATCTCAGAGAGTCAGAGTCAGAATCTCAGAATCTCAGAGTCTCAGAATCTCAGAGTCTCAGAGAGTCAGAGTTAGAGTCAGAATCTCAGAGTCTCAGAGAGTCAGAGTCAGAATCTCAGAGAGTCCGAGTCAGAATCTCAGAGAGTCAGAGTCAGAGTCAGAATCTCAGAGAGTCAGAGTCAGAATCTCAGAGTCAGAATCTCAGAGTCTCAGAGTCAGAATCTCAGAGAGTCAGAGTCAGAATCTCAGAATCTCAGAATCTGAGTCTCAGAGTCAGAGTCAGAATCTCAGAGAGTCAGAGTCAGAATCTCAGAGAGTCAGAGTCAGAATCTCAGAGAGTCAGAGTCAGAATCTCAGAGAGTCAGAGTCAGAATCTCAGAGAGTCAGAGTCAGAATCTCAGAGAGTCAGAGTCAGAATCTCAGAGTCTCAGAGAGTCAGAGTCAGAGTCAGAATCTCAGAGAGTCAGAGTCAGAATCTCAGAGAGTCAGAGTCAGAATCTCAGAGAGTCAGAGTCAGAATCTCAGAGAGTCAGAGTCAGAATCTCAGAGAGTCAGAGTCAGAGTCAGAATCTCAGAGTCTCAGAGTCAGAGTCAGAATCTCAGAGTCTCAGAGTCAGAGTCAGAATCTCAGAGAGTCAGAGTCAGAGTCAGAATCTCAGAGTCTCAGAATCTCAGAGTCTCAGAGTCAGAATCTCAGAGAGTCAGAATCTCAGAGAGTCAGAGTCAGAATCTCAGAGAGTCAGAGTCAGAATCTCAGAATCTCAGAGTCTCAAAATCTCAGAGTCTCAGAGAGTCAGAGTCAGAATCTCAGAGTCTCAGAGTCTCAGAGAGTCAGAGTCAGAATCTCAGAGAGTCAGAGTCAGAATCTCAGAGAGTCAGAGTCAGAATCTCAGAGAGTCAGAGTCAGAATCTCAGAGTCTCAGAGTCAGAATCTCAGAGTCTCAGAGTCAGAATCTCAGAGAGTCAGAGTCAGAATCTCAGAGTCTCAGAATCTGAGTCTCAGAGTCAGAGTCAGAATCTCAGAGAGTCAGAGTCAGAATCTCAGAGAGTCAGAGTCAGAATCTCAGAGAGTCAGAATCTCAGAGTCTCAGAATCTCAGAGTCTCAGAGAGTCAGAGTCAGAATCTCAGAGTCTCAGAGAGTCAGAGTCAGAGTCAGAATCTCAGAGAGTCAGAGTCAGAATCTCAGAGAGTCAGAGTCAGAGTCAGAATCTCAGAGTCTCAGAATCTCAGAGTCTCAGAGTCAGAGTCATAATCTCAGAGAGTCAGAGTCATAATCTCAGAGAGTCAGAGTCATAATCTCAGAGAGTCAGAGTCAGAATCTCAGAATCTCAGAGTCTCAGAATCTCAGAGTCTCAGAGAGTCAGAGTTAGAGTCAGAATCTCAGAGTCTCAGAGAGTCAGAGTCAGAATCTCAGAGAGTCCGAGTCAGAATCTCAGAGAGTCAGAGTCAGAGTCAGAATCTCAGAGAGTCAGAGTCAGAGTCAGAATCTCAGAGTCAGAATCTCAGAGTCTCAGAGTCAGAATCTCAGAGAGTCAGAGTCAGAATCTCAGAATCTCAGAATCTGAGTCTCAGAGTCAGAGTCAGAATCTCAGAGAGTCAGAGTCAGAATCTCAGAGAGTCAGAGTCAGAATCTCAGAGAGTCAGAGTCAGAATCTCAGAATCTCAGAGTCTCAGAGTCTCAGAGTCTCAGAGAGTCAGAGTCAGAATCTCAGAGTCTCAGAGAGTCAGAGTCAGAATCTCAGAGAGTCAGAGTCAGAATCTCAGAGAGTCAGAGTCAGAGTCAGAATCTCAGAGAGTCAGAGTCAGAATCTCAGAGTCTCAGAGTCAGAGTCAGAATCTCAGAGTCTCAGAGTCAGAATCACAGAATTTCATGAAATAATTTTAAAAAAATGCGTGGGGCTAAGCGCAATTTCTATTTCTAGCTAGGTACAGCTAAGCAGCTGGGGGCTGGAATCCGCAGCGCAGGGATGCTCAAGCTTTCTGGGCACCCCCCGCTGCAAATTGCAGCCCGCAGCCGCCCCAGAAGATGGCGCGTTCATTGAAGCGCCATCCTCTGGCGCTGAACCCCGCTCTTCCAGCGGCCCTGGTGGCGGTGGCACGCTGGGTAATAAAGAGGTTAGGGCCAGCTTTGTATTATCAGCTGGCCCTAAGCCCGAAATTTATGGCGGTCACGCCAATATTAGACATGACCGCCATGAATTTCTATTAAATTGTTTTAAAAAAAACACAACACAGAGAAATTTTTTTATTAGAAATAAAAAAAAAAGCCATTAGAGACTCCATCTTTAATTAAAAAAATCCTCTTCCGTCCGACGCAGTCCAAAACGCGATGTCCTCTCTGCTCATCCCTGTGCATAGATATAGATGTCTATGCACAGGGAATGAGCAGACTGAGAACAATCTCAGCACTGCTACATCAGGCAGCAGGCAGGCTCTAGGACCCTGGAGCTGTGGCAGCCAGCACACTGAGCAGACAGGACTCTTATCTGTGCGAGTTTCCCAGCGATTACAGTTGCAAAGTAAACGAGTGCAATGCAAATAAATGGCAAAACTAGGATTGCTTCAGGCTGAAGCTTCCGAGACACATCTGCGATTTGTAAATCTCACACTACTCGCTATTACTCGCTTCCCCATTCATTAACATTGGACTCGCTAGACTCGCAACGAGTAGCGAGTCCCGGGCTCGGACTCGCTAGAGTCAAGCGATTCCGAGTAATTTAGGATTCGCCCATCACTAATAGAGAATAAGCCTGGAAGGACACATAGAAGGACTGAGGAGTCTAGGAGAGATAACCTGGCTGCAGTGGGTTCAAGTGTACCGGAGTCAACTGAGTGAAATTGTAAGAGCTGTATTGTACCGTGCACTGTTTGACAGAAGAATAAGAAAAGTAAACCCGGGTGAACCCTGCTACGGTGTCTGTGTCTGATTTCAGGTATGAAGAACTGTCAGTCCTCCATTTGACCCTGTCATGAGCCATCTCCACATCATCCCCTTTCCCTGCAACACCTACAATAACCATCACAGACTTTTATCATCACTGCCCCGGGGAGAGCCGTTCCATCTACAGCTGCCAAAACATCATCCCCGGAGGTTCTGCAGCAGCGGTGGTCACGACAAACCAAATCCCCTGTAAATACACCCCATTTACTTGTGTGACCCCGGGACACTGACCGGACCAGGACCGCCATGATATCTCCCAGCAGAACCCTGGTCCGGTACCGAGTACCCCGTCCCAGTGGGCTCCACAGTAGGATTCCCAGGAAGATCTCACTTCTTACCCCGAGACATAAAAAAGCCAGGCTGGAGTTAGAAGTCTCTAGTGCTTTCTCTCAAACCATTTTCTAGTGCTTTTTGAAGTGTGTTTTAGGTCATTCTCCTGCTGGAAGACCCATGACCTCTGAGGGAGACCCAGCTTTCTCACACTGGGCCCTACATTATGCTGCAAAATTTGTTGGTAGTCTTCAGACTTCATAATGCCATGCACATGGTCAAGCAGTCCAGTGCCAGAGGCAGCAAAGCAACCCCAAAACATCAGGGAACCTCCGCCATGTTTGACTGTAGGGACCGTGTTCTTTTCTTTGAATGCCTCTTTTTTTCTCCTGTAAACTCTATGTTGATGCCTTTGTCCAAAAAGCTCTACTTTTGTCTCATCTGACCAGAGAACATTCTTCCAAGGCTTTCTCAAGTAAGTTTTGGCAAACTCCAGCCTGGCTTTTTTATGTCTCGGGGTAGGAAGTGAGGTCTTCCTGGGTCTCCTACCATACAGTCCCTTTTAATTCAGACGCCGACGGATAGTACGGGTTAACACTGTCGTACCCTCGGACTGCAGGGCAGCTTGAACTTGTTTGGATGTTAGTCGAGGTTCTTTATCCACCATCCGCACAATATTGTGTTGAAATCTCTTGTCAATTTTTCTTTTCCGTCCACATCTAGGGGGGTTAGCCACAGTGCCTTGGACTTTAAACTTCTCAATGACACTGCGCACGGTAGACACAGGAACATTCAGGTCTTTGGAGATGGACTTGTAGCCTTGAGATTGCTCATGCTTCCTCGCAATTTGGTTTCTCAAGTCCTCAGACAGTTCTTTGGTCTTCTTTCTTTTCTCCATGCTCAATGTGGTACACACAAGGACACAGGACAGAGGTTGAGTCAACTTTAATCCATGTCATCTGGCTGCAAGTGTGATTTAGTTATTGCTAACACCTGTTAGGTGCCACAGGTAAGTTACAGGTGCTGTTAATTACACAAATTAGAGAAGCATCACATGATTTTTCTAACAGTGCCAATACTTTTGTCCACCCCTTTTTTATGTTTGGCGTGGAATTAGATCCAATCTGGCTTTAGAACTATCATTTTTGTGTTTTTTCATTGAAGACAAATTAAATGAAGACAATAATACCAAATAATTTGTGATTGCAACTGTATATATATATATATATATATATATCCTGGAAATCTCCCTTAAGTAGAATATGAGTAAAAGCCCAGTCACACATAACGTCCGCTTCAGCGATCCCGACAGCGATAACGACCTACTGGGGTCGCTGGAGCGTCATTACCTGATCACTGAGGAGCTGTGAAACAGGTAGACCAAATCTTGTAGTTGTGATACCTTTTAATGGCTAACAAAAATAAAATAAATGATGCTATAAATGAATTCGAAAGCTCGCCTTATAACATCATTTATTTTATTTTTGTTAGCCATTAAACGGTATCACAACTACAAGATTTTCATCTTGTTTCTCACACTGAGAGCAATCAACATTTTGGTAGAAGGAAAGCACGGCCAGTAGAGTTTATTGCTTGCATACTGTACTTGTTGGATTTGATGCAGTACAGGTGCCTGTCATGGAGTGTGTTAGGTGTATGTCTGTCAGTGTGTGCAGTTGTCAGTTTGTCACTGTATGAATCCACCCCTAATCCTGCTGTCACAATGTGTTAGTGACAGGCGTTGCATCCATTGTTGTGTTAGTGCGGTTATGCTGGGGTCACACTGACTACCTTCCCCCCTCCCCATGATGTAATGGTGCCTGTCCTCCCCTCTCCCTATCCTGCACCTCATTCTCCGGATAATTAGCAGAATGAAGTGTTAAAGGGATTACACAAAACAATCCTTTAAAGAGAGATGGGATTAAACACACGCAGTGACACATAGACAGCCTGTATATACACAGGGGGGTAGAATGAGAGACAGAGCGAGACAGAAGCACAAGGAAAAGACAGGGATGGCCAGCTATTATGTAGGAACAAAAAGTCTGCATGGAACAAAATCTAATTACATTTTGTGTAGCCAAATACACAGGGAATAAACTAGGCTCATTACCACCATCAGTAGGAACGTAGGCTATCTGCTTCTTTATATGAGCAAAAATTACAAATCAAGTCTGAATTACATCCCTTTATTGTACATATTATGTCTTTATTCAGGCCTTTACTACTGAGGCATACGGTTTCTTTTCTGCATGATTCTATCAATCGGATGCAGGATTTATGGATATATTCAAATATACATTGTACATGTGAGTCAGTCGACAGGGTAGGGGGTACTTGGACACCGGGACGGGTGGTTACTTCAGTGGGGATCACGGCTGGCCGTTCCCTGGTTCCGTGCCCTGGACCCTCAATGGTGGGTGGGGGTGATGATGATGGGGGAAGTGTAACGTGACGCCACCTGTGGTACCTGGTAATAGGGTTACCAGCGCTGCGGTCAGCCGCTGAGATGATAGAAATGCAGCTTTGGTAGTACAGCTCCACACAGGTGGAGCTTTACCTCAGGGCAGCGGGGTTGAAGATGGGAGTCGTAGTCCTCACCTCTGTGATGCTGTTGAGGCCCTCCAGGCCACGGATGAAAGGAGACCAGACACCAGATCAGCTCAAACAGTTCTTTACTCGCACCAGATGAAATCGGTACACGGTACAGTCTGGGTTAACTGGGGTCCGTAGCCGCAAATTTTGGAGGCTTTTCCAGAGTCTGTCAGAGGTGTCTTTCAAATGGCACTCCTGGTCCTTTTCCCTTCTGTGCCCTGATAGCCATCTGTAGTCCCACTCGTGAGTCTAGTCTCTAGTCCTCGGGGTCTGTTGTCAAAAGTCTCTCTTCTTCTCGGCATCGTGAACCCAGCTGCAGGACTGATGTTGGACTACTTGATGGGTGCTGTGGCTTCCTTATGTCGGGCCCACAGCCTGCCGGTCTGTGGTTAGGGATAGACCTTAACTAACTGTCTCGGTTCCGGTGTACCGTTGGTGACCTGGGTCTTCATCTGACTCCGACCAGTCCTGGAATGGCCCCCTTCTCCGTCTGGGTCACCCCTCTCCTTAGAGGTGCCCTCCTGTAACAGTCGCAGGGTCCTTTGTGTCCGTTTTCCTTGCCGTCTTGCACCGTCTGACTGACTAGTTTCCTAACTGTCACTCCTTGTCTCCCGCTGGTCTAGGCTCCACCCCCCTGGGACCTACTGAATATACGGTCCCCTGTACTAAGGTGGCCTACTGTATGGGTGTTGGGGTGCAGACTCTGTAGGGTCCTCCATATCCACGGCTACAGAGGCACTACACCTTCTGTTTGGGGTGCAGTACCTCCCTGTGGCGCCTTTTCATAGGGGCGCCACACATATACATTGCTTTTAGGGGAGAATACCTTATGGTGATGCATGAATACTAGAAAAAGGTAGCAATAAATCTAATTAATTGTAAGGATCCATGTAAAAAGGCTGACTGCAGCAACTGAACAATGGCTACTCCATGCAACTTTACTTACAGTGTTGCTCACCATTCATGCTGCACCCCTTCATTTTTTTTCAAAGACTGTATAAGGCTGGGTTCACATTTGCCCACGATGTGCGCTGTGAATGCAGCGTTCCTGAGTGCAGCAAGACGCAGGCACTATGCGCTCCTATGTTTAACATAGGAACGCATAGTGCCTGTGTGTACCTGCGCTCAGCTGCGTTTGCATTTGGCTGCGCATAATGTATGCATATGCCAAACGCAACATGTTGCATTTTTTGTGCGTAGCTGTGTGCTTGCTTTATGCGCATGCAGACAGCCGCGCACAAGAAATGAATTGAAGTCAATCTGTGCGCATTGCCATCTACTGGCAAGCCCTCGCGGACAGGATCTTCTCCCCTATTGTATCTGTACGTTAGAATTGTCCACAGCCATTGTTACTTGTAATGTTACTATGTTACTTGTCCTAGTCTTGCCCTCTTAACATGTAAAGCGCCATGGAATATTATGGCGCTATATAAATAAATAAATAATAATCTACTGGCAAGCGCACAGACGCTGCGGAAGATCACCTCCTCTGAGGTCATCTACAGGTGAATCCTTTCCTGTCGTTCTCTTCTTTCCTCTTCTTTATTTTTCTTTCCTCTTCTTTCTTCTCTTTCTTCTTCTTTCCTCTTCTGTCATCTTCTTTCTTCCTCCCTGCCGCCGCTGCCGCTGGTTTTAAATAGCCGGCGGGAAAGCCAGCGGTGAAAACACTTCACTGCCAGCTTTCCCGCCCTGTTAATTCAAATGATCAGCATCAGCTGTTCATTTGATTTAGCGTGGCAGGAAAGTTGGCGGTGAAGTCTTTTCACTGCTGGCTTTCCTGCCGGCTATTTTAAACCAGCAGCGGCATGGAGGAAGAGATCTCTGCCGCTGATCTCCGCCTCCCGGCTGCCGCCGCTGAATGGTTGACAGGGCGGCTCACAAACACATTTTCATGTGAATGTATGCGGACAATCTCCGCTGGGTTCACATGAAAGTGTTTGCATTCGGCACTGCGTATGCGTATGCGCTGCAGTGCCGAACGCAAATGTGAGGCCTGCCTAATATCTTCAGAAATAAACCAAAGTTACCGTATATCCTCAGGATTTTTTAACTAGTTCTCCAAAGTAATATAACAATAAAACATTGTCATTTTACATGTTGTGAATCGCCCACTGGGGCCGTGGGGTACTCGGAACCGGGCCCTCTAATCGTCTAGGCTGCAGGATGTCACGGTGTTGTGACCCGGTTCCGTGGTCCCAGGTGAGTCAATAAAAAGGGAAATAGAATAATACAACAGTTTTTATAAAGAATTGTCATGACGTCACCCGTAGTTTGCAGCTATAAGTAGCCACTGCTGCAGTCGGGACCTCTGGGGATGTTGGATGTTTGCAGCAGAGATGTTGCACCCTCCATGGGTAGGGCTGGTCCCCAGGGCAACCGTGTAAAAAGTGTAGGTGAAGTGTAAAATTCTCAGTACCCCCAGGCAACCTCCTGCTGCCAGCTCACAATCTCAGTCGGCCACCTCTCAGGCACACAATCAGAGTCTTACACAACTCTAAGCTTTACCGGGTTTTCTTTATTGCTCATCAGGTTTTACAACACACACAGTTCAGTGCAATAGCAGCTCCAGTCTGGTTTTAGCAGCTGTGACGGCTTGTCTGCGACACCCCTTTCATGTTCCTTTCAGGTTTCTTCAGTCTATTCCGTACACTAGCTATAGTCCAGCAGTCACAGGCTTTCAGTGGCCACCCTTCCAGGTCTCCTAGCCCTAGTTCGACAGCCTTCCTTTCGCTGTGCCGGAGGTTGGGTCTCGGGATATAAGACCCCGCACCCCGCTGGAGTTTGTGGTTGGGACATGCAGCTTCCCTGCCACTTCAGAAGAGCCGGCACTCTGGTTTCAGCCCTGTCCCTCAGTGTCCCCGCTGACTCGGACACACCTTGGACCCCCTCTGTCTTCCCACGGTTTTCAGCCTGGGACCCGGGCTAGCCATACGGTGGCACAGGCCGCCGGGTCTTGGTTTTCTCAGTCTGGTTTCTCTGACTACTTGGCTGACTGGTCTCAACTCTTTCTCACGCCTCTCCTCCTCTACTTAGCTTTTTCCTCCAATGTCTCTGGTGTTGTCTGCTTTTGCTGTTGTGTTCGCACCCCTTACCGGGTTCTGTCCTAAGATTCCACCCTCCATCTTGCTCCTCCTGCTATCCTGTTGCTAGTCATAGAGTAACTTAAACTTGGGATCGGGGAATGTGTTGTGTATGTGGGGTGACCGACTTACCAATTCCACCTGCTGCGCCATCTCGTGGCGACTGGTCCGCAGGGGCGCCACAGTTGCTATTTCAAAGAAGAAACAGAATACAAAGCATGTGCAGAAATAAAGGCCCCCCTAATTAATACTTGTTTGCACATCCTTTGTCATTGATGATAGCCTCCAAATGTTCTTGAGCCATCTATAAGCTTCTTGCACTTCTCAGCTGCGATTTTCTCCCACTCTTCCTTTGCAGTTTGTTCAAGCTTTTGAATGTTTGCAGGGTTCTTTTTTTTTCCAATAACAGATTTCAGCTCATCCCTGCGCTTTTCAGTGGGATTGAAGTCAGGACTCATTGCTCACCATTTTAAACAGCGCCTCTTTTCTTTTTCAATCATTACCATCATGGGCATCCTCAGTAAGGGGCAGGGGGGGGGGAGCAGGTGCCCCCTAGAGGGGAGCAGGAAAGCCACCACATGACTAATTAGTATGTGATGCTCTACAGACTGCAGCCTGCAGAGCATCGCTTATCTCCTTTCTGTGCTGAGGGGGGGGGGGCTAGAGTGCAGGGGGATGGGCTGCTCAGGCTGGCACTGCTTTCCATTACATGTGGCCAGCCACATCACACTTCGGAGACAATCCCGCGGTCTCCTGTGATGTCACACATCCGCCCTGCACTTTCCTTCCCTCCAGACTCAGAGAGGATCATCACTGGTAAACAAAGAACAAAACAATGCTAATATGTGTGTATGTGTGCATATGTGTAAGTCTGTGCTTATATGTCTATGTGTGTATATATATATATGTGTGTGTGTACAGTGTGTATATGAATATATATGTGTGTGTGTGTGTCTGTTTATATGTGTGTGTGTATACATTGTGTATGTGTGTGTGTATATATATGTGTACAGTGTGTATGTGTGCATATATATTGTGTGGGTGTGTGTACAGTGTGTATATGTGTGTATTTATATATATCTGGGGGGAGGGGGTGTACAGTGTGTATATAAGGCTGGCTTCACACTTGCGGACCTATCCGCAAGCTGACCGCAGCCCCTATGTCTATAATGGGAACGCACGGTGCTGTGCAGGTCTGCGCATGACCGTGCGCTCCCATTCACTGCAATATGTGATTTGTACGCAGGCGGATGCCCGCGCACAAATCACACACTCTCTTCCACACCAGGAACGCGGACGAGAGTGTGTGATTTGTGCATGGGCCTCCGCCTGCGTACAAATCACATATTGCAGTGAATGGGAGCGCACGGTCAAGCGCAGACCTGCGTAGCACCGTGCGTTCCCATTATAAACATAGGGGCTGGCGGTGGCTGTGGTCAGCTTGCGGATCCCCTCCGCAGGTCGCTGCGGAGGGGTCCGCAAGTGTGGAGCCAGCCTAAATGTGTGTCTCTGTGTATATATGTGTGTATATATAGGTGTGTACAGTATGTATACGTGTATATAAATGTGTGTGTCTGTGTATATATGTATATATATGTGTGTGGGTGTGTCTGTACAGTGTGTATTTGTGTGTATATATATGTGTGGGTGTGTACAGTATGTATATGTTTATATAAATGTGTGTGTGTATATATATGTGTGTATATATGTATGTGTGTGTACAGTGTGTATATATATATGTGTGTGTGTATACTGTATATGTGTGTGTCTGTGTATATATGTGTGTGCGGGTGGTTGTGTACAATGTGTATATGTATATATAAATGTGTGTGTCTGTGTATACATGTGTGGGTGTAGTGTGTGTATATGTATGTGTGTGCGTACAGTATGTATGTGTATATATATATATATGTGTATGTGAGTATGTATATATGTGTGTCTGTGTTTGGGTGTAATCATGCCTGTTATACATTATTTTTTATATATCTGTGTATATGTTTGTCTATGTATGTGTGCGTGTGTCAGCACAGGGCTGTTGTCAGCACCTGGGCAAGAGTCAGGATTCTGGATGACCGGGTGGGCCCACTTGTTGTCAGGGACACTGTCCATGCTGCTTGCCGATGATATCCCCAGCCCAGGGCCGCACCGTCCATTGGACAAGGTGAGCCCTGTCATTCAGGCGGCAGCCGGCAGGGGAGCGGCAGTGCAGAAGGGGGCGGCGCCTCATGCACGCAGCCTCCCCCTGACATGGCGCCGGCCGCTCACCCCGCGCGCACCGCAGGTAAGCAGCGCGACCCGGGGGGAGGCACAGAAGGGGCTCATCAGCACCCCCCCCCCCGGTACTCACGGCCGCGGCCGGCAATGACTGCCGGTGCCGCGGCTCAGGCGGCTCAGGCGGCAGAGGGGGTGGCAGTGCTGGGCTCCACCAGCACCCCCCCCCGTAATCGGTGCCGCGGCTCAGGCGTCAGGCGGCAGAGGGGCTTGGTGCACCCCTGCCCCAGCCCTTCGTGTTTCTCTTTCCTCCCCCCAAATTGCTACCTTCTCCTCACGTGTGCTGGACTGTGATGAGTGTTCGACTTACAGTTGTGGCCAAAAGTATTGACACCCTTGCAATTCTGTCAGATAATACTCAGTCTCTTCCTGAAAATTATTGCAATCACAAACTCTTTGGTATTATTATCTTCATTTAATTTGTCTTAAATGAAAAAACACAAAAGAGAATGAAGCAAAAAGCAAAACACTGATCATTTCACACAAAACTCCAAAAATGGGCCAGACAAAAGTATTGACACCCTCATCCTAATACTTGGTTGCACAACCTTTAGCCAAAATAACTGCGATCAACTGCTTCCAGTAACCATCAATGAGTTTCTTACAATGCTCTGCTGGAATTTTAGACCATTCTTCTTTGGCAAACTGCTCCAGGTCCCTGATATTTGAAGGGTGCCTTCTCCAAACTGCCATTTTTAGATCTCTCCACAGGTGTTCTATGGGATTCAGGTTTGGACTCATTGCTGGCCACCTTAAAAGTATCCAGTGCTTTCTCTCAAACCATTTTCTAGTGCTTTTTGAAGTGTGTTTTAGGTCATTGTCCTGCTGGAAGACCCATGACCTCTGAGGGAGACCCAGCTTTCTCACACTGGGCCCTACGTTATGCTGCAAAATTTGTTGGTAGTCTTCAGACTTCATAATGCCATGCACATGGTCAAGCAGTCCAGTGCCAGAGGCAGCAAAGCAACCCCAAAACATCAGGGAACCTCTGCCATGTTTGACTGTAGGGACCGTGTTCTTTTCTTTGAATGCCTCTTTTTTTCTCCTGTAAACTCTATGTTGATGCCTTTGCCCAAAAAGAGTGAACATTCTTCCAAAACGTTTTAGGCTTTTTCAGGTAAGTTTTGGCAAACTCCAGCCTGGCTTTTTTATGTCTCGGGGTAAGAAGTGAGATCTTCCTGGGTATCCTACTGTGGAGCCCACTGGGACGGGGTACTCGGTACCGGACCAGGGTTCTGCTGGGGAATATCATGGCGGTCCTGGTCCGGTCCGTGTCCCGGGTTTACACAAGTAAATGGGGTGTAAAGCAACCCCAAAACATCAGGGAACCTCCGCCATGTTTGACTATAGGGACCGTGTTCTTTTCTTTGAATGCCTCTTTTTTTCTCCTGTAAACTCTATGTTGATGTCTCTGCCCAAAAAGCTCTACTTTTGTCTCATCTGACCAGAGAACATTGTTCCAAAACGTTTTAGGCTTTCTCAGGTAAGTTTTGGCAAACTCCAGCCTGGCTTTTTTATGTCTCTTGGTAAGAAGTGGGGTCTTCCTGGGTATCCTACCATACAGTCCCTTTTCATTCAGATGCCGACGGACAGTACGGGTGGACACTGTTGTACCCTTGGAATGCAGGGCAGCTTGAACTTGTTTGAATGTTAGTCGAGGTTCTTGATCCACCATCCGCACAATCGTGCGTTGAAATCTCTTGTCAATTTTTCTATTCCGTCCACATCTAGGGAGGTTAGCCACAGTGCCATGGACTTTAAACTTCTTGATGACACTGCGCACGGTAGACAAAGGAATATTCAGGTCTTTGGAGATGGACTTGTAGCCTTGAGATTGCTCATGCTTCTTCACAATTTGGTTTCTCAAGTCCTCAGACAGTTCTTTGGTCTTCTTTCTTTTCTCCATGCTCAATGTGGTACACACAAGGACACAGGACAGAGGTTGAGTCAACTTTAATCCATGTCAACTGGCTGCAAGTGTGATTTAGTTATTGCCAACACCTGTTAGGTGCCACAGGTAAGTTACAGGTGCTGTTAATTACACAAATTAGAGAAGCATCACATGATTTTTCTAACAGTGGCAATACTTTTATCCACCCCCTTTTTTATGTTTGGTGTGGAATTAGATCCAATTTGGCTTTAGGACAATTATTTTTGTGTTTTTTCATTGAAGACAAATTAAATTAAGATAATAATACCAAAGAATTTGTGATTGCAATCATTTTCAGGAAGAAACTGAGTATTATCTGACAGAATTGCAGTGGTGTCAATACTTTTGGCCACAACTGTACCTATAGTATGCCAGATCTGCAGTCGGCTTACTAGTATTCATAAGCTGCCAGGAGTCGGAGTCTGTGCTCATTGCAGCAGTGCTCACGTGGGGAGAAGATAGCACAGGGGGGCAAGAGACATAGTGCACAGGAGGAGAAGCCAACACGGGGTGTGGTGGGGGGAGACAATGTACAGGAGGAGAAGACAGCTCAAGGGGGGAAGAGACACTGTGCACAGAGGGGAGACAGCACATAGGGGGAGAAGACAGCTCAAGGGGGGCAAGAGACACAGCAAACAGGAGGAGAAAGCATACAGGAAGAGAAGACGGCTCAAGGGGGCAAGAGACACAGCACACAGGAGGAGAAAGCACACAGGAGGAGAAGACGGCTCAAGGGGGCAAGAGACACAGCATACAGGAGCAAAAAGTGCACAGGAGAAGAAGACAGCTCAAGGAGGGGCAAGAGACACAGCGCACAGGGGAGAGACAGCGCACAGGACAAGAAGACCACTCAAGGGGGGGGGCAAGAGACGTCACACAGGGGGAGAAGACAGCGCATACAAGAGAGACAATGCACAGGGGGAGAGATAGCACAAAGGGGGGAGACAGGCACATAGAGGGGAGACACTGTGCACAGAGGGGAGAAGTCAGAAGCTGCTCTTACAAGCCCTCAATGAAAGTCTGCGAGCCTGAACGAGGCTCTCAGACTTGATCTGTTCATGGTGTGGCGGTATTTCTCCTTGTATATGGTATTATTTGGTCACTGTGGTAATGAGCACTCTGATCATGGTGTGAAAAAAAGGAGAGAGTAGTGTCTACCTTGTTGTGATGTCAGGCTTTAAAATATCTTTTGGGCAAACAAAATCTGATAGCTATGTTATGTGATCTGGTGTTTGATGAGAACTGTTAGGCTATGTTAACACAGTGCATTTTTATAGCGTTTTTGCTGCAGTTTTGTGATGCATTTTTACCATGGTTTCGTGTTAATGTCTGCAAATATAAAACTGCGTTTTGTTTCCATATAAAATCAATGTGAGACAGGAAACTCTGTCCACACACATTGGTTTATTTGTTGTGCGGAAAATGAAACCTGCGCAGGTTTTCCTGCGTTTAGAAAAAAATTAGCATGTCAGTTCTTTGCAAAACCCAGAGCTGCGTTTTACCATAGGATTAGTGTTGTCTATGGAAGAGTGTGGACACAGTGTGAGGTATGAGGGGGATGGCTGTGGCACAGTATGTGGAGTGAGGGGGGGGATCGGTGTAGGCACACAATGTGGAGTGAGGGGGATGGCTGCAGCACAGAATAGAGTGTGAGTAGTGTGGGGTTGTATGGAGAGGGGGCAGCATGCGGGAACAGTATTTTGAGGATGGGGAGTTTGATGAGATAGAACAGTATCAACAGTAGGCAGTATAGAGGGATACAGTGTAGAGGACAGTGTGACCAGGGGGCCCAGTATGGAGGGAGGAGAGGGCAGTGTGGAGGGCATGGGCCATGAGAGGATAGTGTGTAAATCATATTATTTGCAGGGAACAGTGAGGAGGAGCAATTATTTATTCCGGGGGACAGTGTAGGGTAGATATTTGTACTTAGGAGAATTTTGACAATTCTGCTATTTTTAAGGGTATCGTGCCAGGGTGTGCTGCAGAAAAATGGAGAAGATGGACGTCTGGAGAGATGAACTGTGGATGTGAAAAGTCATCAAGGTGCCAGGACAAGATGAAGAAAAGAAAAAGACGACCCCCAATCAGAACAAGGTCATCTATAAGGTACCTGGATGTAAATGATTATTTGTGATAATGACTAATTCTCATAAGTACTGTGGTTCCTGTATACTTTTATTGACAGCTGGTAACAACAACTCCCAGTAACTCCTTACCATTGCTAATGATGTAGTAGAAGTTGTAGGTTCATGCAGTACATTTGTGTATGGGTCTGACCTGACATTACAATTGTTTTACCAAGTACTGATGGTGGTTCTGATGATGAATTGTGTTACTGATGAAGGTTCTATTTATGTATTTCTGTACCTCTGGTGGGTCTGGTGATGTATTGATGACGGTTTTGACATAGTGCTTCTGTATTGATAGGGGTTACATGGATGTATTTCTGTACTGAGGAGGGTTTTGATGCTGTGTTTCTGCACTGATGAGGGTTCTGGTAATGTATTTCTGTGCTGAGAGTTTTGACATCGTGTTTCTGCACTAAAGGGGGGTATATGGATGTATTTCTGTACCTCTGATGGGTCTGGTGATGTAGTTTTGTGCTGTAGTTTTGTGCTCGCGAGACTTGGTCACAGGTACACTTGCATTGAGCACGGAGACCCGCGCCACTGTGCAGGCGTGAGAGCAATGTGACGTACACAGGAGGGGAGGCCTTTTTACAGGAAGGAGGCAGGTTGTAGTCCGGATAAGCAAGGATTTCTTCTCCTGTCAGGGCTTCCTTCATTACTTAGAACGATTCCTCTTGTTCATTGCCCCACCTCCACGGAGAATCCTTAGACTTGCCCTTCGTGGGTTGGCCTACTAGGTCCTGCAGGGGAGTAGCCTTCCTGGTGTACTCCTTTATGAACCTCCTCTAGTAGCCCACCAATCCCAGGAATTGACGTACTTCCGTCAGGGTCTTGGGTTCTGGCCACTCCTTGATAGCTGTTACCTTGTCTGGATCAGGGTTCACGCCTTCGGCACTGACTATGTGTCCCATGGGACTGTACTCTTGGCTTCAACAGGTGGCATTTGGATGGTTTCAGCTTCATCCCGTATTTGGCCAGAGCTTGAAACACCTCTGCTAGATGAGCTACATGTGCCCCATAGGTCTTAGAGTACACAATCACGTCATCCACGTAGAGCAGTACCGTCTCGAAATTCTTATGTCCCAGGCAACTCTCCATCAGCCTCTGGAAGGTGCCGGGTGCATTACATAGTCCGAAAGGGCGTGCTGTTAAATTCACATAGGCCCATAGGTGTCGTGAATGCCGTCTTCTCGCAGTCTTCTTTGGCTACGGACACCTGCCAATACCCATAGTGAGATCTAAGGTGGAGAAGTAATTGGCAGACTTCAACGCAGCTAAGGATTCCTCTATATGAGGTAACGGGTAAGCATCCTTGTGTGTTATGTGGTTTATTTGCCTATAGTCTACACACATTCTCATACTGCCATCCTTTTTCCTGACTAGGACCAATGGAGCTGCCCAGGGGCTACAGCTATCTCGTATAACCCTGCGTCCTTCATGTCCTGTAGCATTTCCTTCACTTTCTGATAATGTGCAGGTGGAATAGGCCTATACCTTTTATCCTACCAAAGTCAAGTGGATGCTTGCTAAAGACTTGTTCAAATTCTTGAACTAACCGATACACACCTTGCTTTTCGTACACAGGGGTGGTGTCAGTTCTGACATGGAGCTGCTGACACCAGTCCTGCAGTGGCCCAGTTGTTTGATCAGGTTTTGCCCCTTTGGTATGGGGTATGGGTCCCACTGTTTGGATCCCGTTGTTGCTGACTGTGTACAATTTAGCAATGGTTGTATACCTGGGTAATTTAACCTCCTCACTGCCACAATTTAAGATGAGAAAATGTACTCTCCCATTGTGTACATCAACCACCCCCTGGCTGTCAACAGTGTAGGTCTGTGCTCTGTGCTGACGGGCTCCACTAATGCCTGATAGTCCTGCCCTCTCAGACCTATAGCTGCTTGACACCAAATCATCATCTCACTCATCGGGGGAATCACAATGGGCAACGGGTCTGTCACCCGTGCAGTACCAATTTCGCCACCTGTAATTGTTACATGTTGATGGTGCAGGATGGCTCTGATCTCACGCTGGAGGACCTTCCTATGACCAGGTCTGGCAGTGTCTGCAACCTGTTGAAGCAAAGACAAGACTTCCTCTATGCAATTGCTAACAACATTAGTACCTAGTATTACATATGGGTCATTTGCATTGCTGGCTTCTGCTACTACTAGGACCCCCTGGTTCTGCAATTCCACCCTCCCCACCTTTATGGGCACTTCCTTAACCCCCATTACGGTGATTGGTTCATCGTTAGATGCATTGAGGATGAAGTCTCATGGTGGGTTTACACACACCAATTTCTGTGTCCAATATCTGAACAGATCTATGGTTGCAGTGAAATCATGAACACATTGCTCCATTTTGTACACAGCCACAAAATGGAACTATGTGTCCATGATTTCACTGCAACCAGAGATCTGTTCAGATATTGGACACAGAAATTGGTGTGTGTAAACCCACCATAAGACAGGCTATTTCAGTTCTGCATCAGCCCAGTACTTCTTATAAAGGATATAGGGGATGGTGGTCAGCTGTGACCTGAGCAGGTGTCGGGATGCCATCTAGTACAATGGTACAATAGACAGCAACGGCCTCTGTCCGATGAAGGTCTTGTAGCAGGTGGCTGGGCCCTGTTGATCTATTCCTGAGGTTTGGCCCCAGCCCCCAGGGACTGCCCATTTAAAGGACAGCTCCTAGCGATGTGGCCGGTGCGGTTACAGCGGCGGCAGATGGGCTCCTCAGTGGAGCTGTAGTGGTCAGTGGTGCTGTAGCTTGCTTTGCTCTAATCCAGGGTACATCGTCCGGACTGTCGGCAAGTTGGATCAGCGGTTGAGGCCGGAGCTGGGGTCTTGGCCCTGGCTATTGATTTTGCTGAAGCTGCAGAGAATCCATCAGCTTGGCAATGTTTTTATTCATCTGGTGAATCTCAGCACCCACCTCAGCACGCAGGGAGTCATATTTGTCAGGCTGAGCCGATTGTACATTGTGCGTGGCTGCAGACACGGGTACTGGTTTCGGGGTAGCCTGCCCTCACCACTGCACCACCTTTTAATGGCAGCTTCATGGGTCTCTACTGGCCGCAACCCTTTGATGGCCATGTCTTTCAGGGTGTTAAAGTCAGCTTCTGGATTGCTCAATGACCACCAACGTACAGTCTATTGTCCTCGGGGGATAGCAGTCCCCGGATGAACTGTTCAATTAAGAGCTTGTTTTCATCGGGTACACTCGCGGGGCTGACATGTTTAAGGGCGCGCAATGCTTCTTCCAGGCGCCAGGCATAAGCTCGGATATCATCTCCCGGCCTCTGGTAGCAGTGATGCAAGCGCATGCGTATATCAGCCTCATTGCACTCTTCGAAAGTAGTTCGTAGTTCTTAGTTTGTTAAATATAGTGGCTGCTGATCTCCCTTCAGGGCGCACTCTCTTTCTCTGCTGCGCCAGTTAACTGTCCGAGTACCACAGCAGCGCGCTGTTGACCGGTCATCGCATACATATCTAGGACGCTGGTGATCTTTCTCCTGAAAGCATCTAGTGCATCAGGGCGTCCGTCATACTGGGGCAACCACTTCGCCCCCGGATTGTATGGGAGCGAGATCGGCGTTATTGGGGCGAGTGCGTCCGGTGGGTTGGTGGCGCTGGCAGCACTACTGGAGGCAGCCATCAGCCCTTCGGGGTAATTCCTAGGGTCAGCGAATGCGCTGTCGTCGTTGCTGGGGGAGGACGACATGTTGGAGGCCCCCCTCATGAATTACAGCTAGTTCCTAAACAGTTAAACAGTCTGGGAGTTTCCAGACTAGGCCGCGGCACTCGGGAATGCTCGGCTGAGCAAGAAGCGGTTTTCAGTTTTGCGCTCTACACGCCGACACGCCCCCTTTCTTCCCGCTCTTCGGCACAGTCACTAATACAGTTGAAATCATGGCACACAGTACCCGGTAATACCGGGCACGGGATCCTGCCTGCGACGCCAGAAAGATATGTCAAGCCCCAGGCCCTGGGGTACTTGGGTACCAGGCTCGGTGGGTGCCCTAGGATGTCGGGTGGCAGCGCCTAATCCCATGGCCTGGGTGACACTTCAAAAAGGGTGTATTGAGTTTGTCATGTGACGCCACCTGTAGTACCTGGTGATGGGTCACCAGCGCCACCACAGTCCGCCGGAGGTAGATGGCAGTGCGGCTGAGTTGGCAAAGCCCTTTATAGGTAGGGCTGGCCCTCCGGGGCAGCGTAGTGTGAAGGGGCAGCATGGAGTGAGGCTGTAGGTTGGGATGGGGAGTGATGGAGCAGTCTATGAGGGGCACAGGGAGCGGAGAGGAAAGATGCACACACACTGTTGAAGTCTCTTTTACTGGTGGTCCGCAGGTAAAGACGTCCAGGGCACTGACAGGTGACCAGGTGCACAGTGGGTGCAAGTGGATATAAGGCCTCCTCTGTTTCTCTGTGGTAGCTGAAGCCCAGTCTGCATACAGCCAGACCGGCCTCCTCTCTCTTCCTGTCCTTGCTCCCTCCTCCTGTGCAGTCCACGGGTTACCCTCTCTGATCACTGCCTTGTGCTGGTTTACACTGCAGTGTCTGGCTCCCTCTCTCTGGAATGACAGGGGGACCGGATGACTGAGGTCTCCACGGTGTGACGGGGTTTTCTGTGGTCCTGAAGTAGCCTACAGGTGTGGATCCCCGATGTCCGGTACGTGTTTGGGCGAACTTCCACTAGTTCCTCACTCCCTTTGGCTGTCTATTCCTTGCCTTCTGTCTCCACTCAGGCTTGTTGGACGTCAGAAGGGTCACTCCGGGTCACCAGCTCGGGCCTAACCGCGGCACCGACCACCAGGACGTCTTCGCAGCTCTCCTAGCGTCTGCACACTCTAACTAACTCCTCCCCCAGCAGCAGTATTTATAGGGGATCTCACCTAAAGGCGGTGAGTCTAGCTCCCCCTACTGTGCCGGGGTAGAAGATGTTGCATGTAGTAGGCACCTGCTGTGGAAACCCAACTGTGCATTAGGGAAGTCTGTGGCTACCTGCGTGAGCATGGAATCATTGAAGTAAAGGTATGATTGCACTCAGTATCCCAGTGCCCATAAGGTCACTTTATACCTAAAACCTGCTGGCTGGTCCTCTTTAATTGTATTTGATAACTATCTTTCCTTACCCCCTAACCACTTTTATAATTATCTTTATTACACTATACACTAATCTTCTCCCTATGCAGCTAATACCTAAGGCTGGTTTCAGACTTGCGCTCCCCGCCACAGCGGGGGAAAGCAAGCTGAGCGCAGGCACCACGCGTCCCTATGTTTAACATGGGGACGCAAGTGCCTGCACTCGGGTGCAGATGGCCGTGCGCACCAATTCACTGAAATATGTGATTTGTGCGCATGCGGATGCTTGTGCACAAATCACACAGTCTCGTCCGCACCAGGATCGCGACATGTCGCGTTCAGGGCGCAGACGAGAGTGTGTGATTTGTGCGCAGGCATCCGTCTGCATACAAATCACACATTGCAGTGAATGGGTGCGCACAGGGTGCGCATGCCAATCTGCATCAGAACACAGGCACCTGTGTCCCCATGTTAAACATAGGGACGTGCGGTGCCTGCTCTCAGCTTGCGGATCCCCTCCGCAGGACGCTACGGAGGGGTCCGCAAGTCTGGAACCAGCCTAAATGTGTTTTTTTACTGTACTTCCTGTAATGGTTAGTTTGAGAAGGAAGCTTGGACTGCACTCACTCCCTGTAGTGTCTATCTCCATTCCTGGAATAGAATGTCATCAGAGGTTGGTGCTGCAGTTACTTACAAAAGTTTCTTGTATCGCCACCCCCTGGATCCACATTGATAGACACTATGGGTTATGAGTCCAGTCAGCCCCGGCACTCTGCTGCGTTCTCCGCTGCCGCTGTTTCTTTTGTGAAAAAAGATGCTGTCAGGGGGCAGAGATAGAAGCAGTGAGTGACACCAGCACTGCCCCAAATCTTCTATCACCACCCACAAATACAACAACATCAGAGGGCAGCACATGTACATCCACATTGATGGATGCTATGGGATGTGAGTGCAGTCAGCGATGGCACTCTGCTGGTATCTCCGCTACCATGGTTGCTTCTGTGAAAGATGTCGCCAGGGGTGGAGATATCAGTGAGTGAGGTGGCTTTCACACTGGTATTTTTCTGTATCTGTCAGTTATCCGGCTCGTTTTATAAAAATGGAATGCAAACTGGATCCGGTTAGTGCCCATTGATTTTGAATAGGCACTTCGGTTCCTGTGGTTGCATCTGGTTGAAACAGGTTGCCATCTGTGATGAAGAAACCGTATTTTTAATGACCTCCAAAAATGCAACATGTAGCATTTTTTGGCGTCGACAAAAAAACACCACCAAACGGATCCAGTATGATCCAGCATGGGTGCTGGATCCGGTTTTACAGAATCAGCCAGGATCAGGTAAAACCAGATCCAGTACCGTCACACGCGGCAATATTGCTTGCAATTTCACTGGCAATTTGCTGGTTGCAGTGAAATCATAGACACATTGTTACATTTATACACGGCAACTAAATAGAACAATGTGTCCATGATTTCACTGCAACCAGCAAATTGCCAGTGAAATTGCAAGCAATATTGCCGCGTGTGAAGGTACCTTAAGGCTGGCTTCACATCACGGTTTTTGAGATCCTGTTCTGTCGTTTTTGAAAAGGACAGAAAAGGATCCGTTTTTGCCTTTCATATATCCCTATGATACCGGATTGCCCATAAATGGCCATCCAATTCTGCCAGTTGAGTCCCGGATTAGTTTCTCTCCTGTTTATAAACAGACAATCGTGCGCCATTTAAATAGTTAAACCCCTCACGTTGACGCGGTCATGTGATCGACCCCGCCCCTCCGGTGACATCATGCAAGGTCTTCGAACTGCCGGGAGATGTATTCAGCGCGGGACACTCAGGAGTCGCCGGAAAGGTGAGAATTTATTGTTTTTTATTTTTAACCATCCCTTTATTTAATATCACTTTAACTGTGTATATACAGTACAGACCAAAAGTTTGGACAGACCTTCTCATTCAAAGAGTTTTCTGCATTTTCATGACTATGAAAATTGTAGATTCACACTGAAGGCATCAAAACTATGAATTAACAAATGTGGAATTATATACTTAAAGCGAACCTGTCACTCCCCCCCGGACATCAAAAGCTAAAATAGCCACCTTCTGCAGCACTAAGGCTGCATTCAGAGAAGGTGGCTATAGGCTTGTGATGCCCTTTATACTATGAAATATGCAGTTAGGTAAATGCTCACACTTCTGAAGACCAAAGACCGGGAGGCGTGGTTTCACGCTCCTCCGACCTGCCCCTCTTGTCAGTCATGGTGCTCGCCTGCTGCTGCCTCCCCTAACTGTGTAAAATGAACGCGCGTCTTCGTTCTCCTGCACGGCGCCGCGCATGTGCTGTGCGCGCTGCCCGACGACTTCCTGGACACCGGGCGCACAGCGCATGCGCGGCGCCGTGCAGGAGAATGGAGGCGTGCGTTCATTTTACACAGTTAGGGGAGGCAGCAGCAGGCGAGCACCATGACTGACAAGAGGGGCGGGTCAGAGGAGCGTGAAACCCCGCCTCCCGGTCTTTGGTCTTCAGAAGTGTGAGCATTTACCTAACTGCATATTTCATAGTATAAAGGGCATCAAAAGGCTATAGCCATCTTCTCTGAATGCAGCCTTAGTGCTGCAGAAGGTGGCTATTTTAGCTTTTGATGGCCGGGGGGGGTGACAGGTTCGCTTTAACAAAAAAGTGTGAAACAACTGAAAACATGTCTTATATTCTAGATTCTTCAAAGTAGCCACCTTTTGCTTTGATTACTGCTTTGCACAGTCTTGGCATTCTCTTGATGAGCTTCAAGATGTAGTACTGTAGATACACTTCTAAAGTGATATTACACCGACAGCACTTGTCACAGGCTCGGCTCCCCGCTGCTCTTTCTGTGTCTCGGCACAGAAATGGCATCTGGAGTTGCCAATCCGGAGCTGTCCGTTCCTGTTCGTTGAATCCAACGAACAGGAACAAAAACGTAGTGTGAAGCCAGCCTAAGTATAGAAGCTTGTAAACAATGTCTGTCTCACTGTCTGTGTGATTATGCTGTCTATAGTCTGTCAGTCTGTCTGTCTCATTGAGCACACGATTGTCTGTTTATATGTGTGATTCTGCAGCTTGTATTCTGTGTGCCTGTCTGCCTGACTCTGCAGCCTTTACTCTGTCTATCTCTCTGTTTATGCAGCAGCCTGTACTCTATCTGTGTGTCTGTTTGTCTGATTCTGCAGCTTGCACTTTGTCTGTGTGTCTCACTCTGCTGCCTGTAGATGTGTAAACCGCTTGTCTTTTTTTGATTGTATGCTAATGGTGTCCAATGTTTTTTCATTGTACAGTACAACTACTACTGCTGGACACAAGTGGTTCATGTCTGATCACCCTCAAAGCTGTCGTCCCTAAAGGCCCCTTTACACGCTGAGTCTTTCCAGCGATCTGACCTGGCCGGGATTGCTGGAAAGTCTCTATGCAGTCGCTGGTGAGCTGTCAAACAGGCAGACTTACCAGCGACCAGTCAGCAGCGACATTGCTGGTAACCAGGGTAAACACTGGGTAACTAAGCAGAGAGCGCTGCTTAGTTACCCGGTGTTTACCCTGGTTACCAGTGCCCAGCATCTAATGTGCGGTGCTGGGCATTGGCTGGGAGGTCGCTGATCGTTGGTCTCTCGCTGTCACACACAGCGATGCGTGCTGACCAGCGGGAGACCAATGACCAAAAAATGGTCCTGAACGATTTGTAGCGATCAGCGACCTCACAGCAGGGGCCAGGTCACTGATGTGTGTCACACACTGCAACATCGCTGGAGAGGTCACTGTTGCGTCACAAAACCTGTGACGTTTCAGTGATATCGCTAGCGATGTTGCAGTGTGTGAAGTACCCTTTACTGCTGCCTGTAATGTAAATTTCTCAGTGTCTGTGTTTCTGTCTGTCTTTGTATCTGTCTTTGAATTTTTTGTGTATCTGTCACTCTGTCTTTTACATTCTGCAGCCTGTAGACTGTTGAATTCTGCAGCCTGCAGACTGTGGCAATCTGCATCTTGCAGACTGTGGCAATCTGTAGGCTGCAGACTGTAGCAATCTGCAGCCTACAGACTGTGGTAATCTGCAGACTGTGGGAATCTGCAGCCTGCAGACGTGTAAACCTATTGTCTTTTTCTGTCTCAGTCTTTGTGATTCGCCCCGAGGGGCCGTGGGGTACTCGGTGCCGGGCCGGATGATGTTGCCAAGGGATCTGAGATGTAACGGTGGCGTGACCCGGTCCGTGGCCCCGGAGCGGTCAATAAAAAGGGAGTTGATGAGTAGGGAATTAGGGAGTTTTGAGGGTGGTTGTCGTGACGCCACCCATGGTATGTGGCTGTTAGTGGCCGCTGCAGCAGACCTTGACCTCTGGGGATGATGGGATGGCAGCTGTAATGGTTTCGCTCCCCACTGGTCGAACGGGTCCCCGGAGCATCCAGAGTAGAGGGGTATTAGGGTGCCGGAGGGCCAGCGGGGCTAGGTTGGCTGTAGGGCAGGTTCGGGACATCTCACAGGCAGGTTCCTGCTGCCTGCACGGCATTTCAGCCTACCGCTCTTCAGGTGGGAAGTGAACAGTCTTACACAGTTCTGAGTTTCAAACCAGGTCTATTCCAGTTTTCTCTGCATGTATTACAGGTCACTGTTCCAGTACAGATGCAGTCCTTAGCAACCAGGATGGCTTGTCCAGTACACCTCTTTCATGTTCCTTTCAGGCCTTTCTTTCTCAGCTTGCTCTCCTCCTTCCTGCACATGCCTCCACGCACAGAGCCCCAATCCAACAGCCACGGGACTTGTCGGGCGAGCGGCTGTGTCCCCTGACCCTAGAACGGCTGCTTTCTCAGCGGATGTGCCGGGAGTAGACCACAGCTTCTCTAGATCTCATGGGCACCGTTTCTGTAGTTGGAGCTTGGCGTCTCCTCGCCACTTTCAGGGCCAGATCCCTGACGCTTGCTCTGAGCTTCCGCTTCACTGCAGACTCGGGCGCATGGGTGGATTGCTCACTGCTCGCGCTCCTAGGGCTCCCTGCAGTCTCTGGCCTCGGGACCCGGGACGAGCCTCATCTCTGCTCAAGTCCTCCAGGTCTTTCCTCTCTGTCCTCTCTCGCTGCTCTCTCCCAACTAACCTCCTACATTTCTCATGGTGTTTTCCCTTTGTCCCTTTCCTTTCCCTGACCGCTTCCTGCTCACCTCCCACCCATAACCTTTCTCCCCCTGCCATTCCACAGGCTGCCTGAGCAGCTACCTACACACTACCTGTGTTCACCCGCTATCCCTGGGACCGGGTGTGTTGGGTGTGTTTGGTGGTGACTGGACTTACCAACCTGGTTACTGCAGACGGGAATACCACAGCCGTGGAGCGTGTGCAGTACCCCTCCGTGGCGGCCAGACCACAGGGGCCTCATATTTCCCCTTAGCAAAGATTAGTACGTCCTCTTGCTAAGACACGGGTTAAATGTTATTGCAATTGAAACTCAAACATTTTTATGACACGCATATAAAACAACAATAAATCAATTTGAACAAGAGTGCTTCTTCCCTTACGGGAGGTTCTAGGCCTTAATGTTACGTGAAAAAAAACACACTATGACTATATAAAACTAGTATTATAAAAATTAGAGACTATGAGTATAATAATAGAAAAAGCAAATATAAAAATTAAATAAAATTAAATAAAAAAAAAAGTGAACTTGCAAGACACACAAATTAGTCCGTTAAGAGTCCCTCACAGGGTAGTTCAGTGATTGTGAAAGTTAGTGCAGTTCTTTGTCTTTGGGGGGACCCACCACAAACAAACCCCCAACGGTGGTCCTGGGTGGGCGACAGGATGCAAGACCAACGTTTTTTCGGCCACACCGAGTGGGTTTTCCTTCGTGGTTGGCAGGTTGATTACAACAAATTTAAAAAGGCACATTTAAAAGTAGCAACAAAGAGGGCGCACTCTGGAATGCGCAAACTATTTACACAGAGTTCTAATCATGCATTGTCCATGATTATATCCACCAACGATCACACATAAGCAAGAAAGCCAAAACTAATGGAGACTATGTACAAACTGCTGGTCTTTTTACTGTCCCTTCCAGAGTAGGGCAGCCAGGGTTACAGCCCTTTCCTGTGGTGGAAGGGGTTTGAGTTCCCTGTTCCGCCTTTTGGGGGCGCCTATCCAGGCAAGGTGCTACTGTGGCCTGGGCCGTTGGACAGATCTTCCTCACGTGGAGGACATATGGCCCCCGCTCGCATTCCTGCCACTCAAGGGTGACCTGATCCCCAGGGTATACATCTTAGCCCGGGTGGCCCTTGGGCAGGTGCTCCTCGACATCTCTGCGAGACACAAAGAGTTCCTGCGCGGTTGCTGTGTCGGTACTCAAAGGAACCCCCAGCCGCTGCCCAGCTGGAAGGTGGTAACGGTCCCTTCTATTCGCTGGCCCTTACCAGGAGACCAGGCTTCAGCCTTTGCCCACCTGTTCCGCTACTCAAGCACTTGCCGTTGGGCCCTCTGGTCAGCCTCCTCTGCCTCCCACCAAGCGATTCCCCGCCTGAGATGTTTGGACAAGGTTAGGGTCTCCACTTTCTCCCATCCCGCCTCCACAGCTCCCGGGAATCCTATTAGCTCCCCCCAGGGATTGCTCCAGTGGAAGACCACCGGGTCAACTTTCCCTCTCCGTCACCCGGGGCTTGTACCCAGGCCAGCTTGGTCGGTGCTGGGCCAGGGCTGGGGGCACAAGGGGGTTCAACGGGCCTGACCAGGGTCTCAGTCCCTCCTGGGATGACATCTCGCCTACCTCTTCCGGGGTCTGCGCCGGCATCGTGTTCCTCTCCTCGGGTGTCATTTGTCGAGGATGGGTCACCACCGATCTGGAAAAGTTTTCCCTCTCCCATATACTAATGTGCCATACACAGGAAGTTGATATCACCAACCATTTCCATTTTATTTAGGTGATCCATATAAATAGCCCACCCTGTATTAAACAGCCCCAAGCATCAGGAGAGGAATTAATGCACTTAGAGCAACTGGTCATCAGTGTGCCCAGTGGACCTGAATCTTGCTGGAAATCAGCATAGTTTCCTGCAGGAGTGGTTATCCATGCCCAGAAGGGTGGTCAGAATTGTGGGGTAGAGAGGAGATACCCCATGTTTATCGCCAAGCATACTGGCTTCCTCAGGGGTCCAGTAATGGTAGGAGGGCACCATAGAATACAATCAAATCTATTCAAAACTGATCTTACTAGCTAAATACACCTTAGCCTTTGAATAAATTAACATTAAGAAGAGAGGTGGACATAATAAACAGGATCACTTTATAGTCTCAAAAACACAATACACGCAGTATGTGGCCCCACTGCAGGCTGTGGCACCCACGCTGCACACGGCGGGCCACACGCAGTATGTGGCCCTGCTGCAGACTGCGGCCACCACAGCAACAAGTTATGCCACAAGAACCTAGGGGATGTCAGCAGCCTGTGTCGAAGAATCATCGTGCGACAAAGAAACAGCCTGCGACACAGCAGCATTCTCCGGCATCGCATCACTCTAGAGCAGGGGTCTCAAACTCCAGGCCTCGAGGGCCGCACACAGTCCAGGTTTTCATGATTTCCTTAGAATTTTTACAGTTGGTCATTTGATTATCAACTGTCAAATCCTATGGAAATCCTGAAAACCTGCACTGTGTGCGGTCCTCGAGGCCTGGAGTTTGAGACCCCTGCAAGTCTAGAGGCAAGGGAAAGAGCAAAAGCGGCAAGAAAAGTAAAGCAAAAATGCCTTCTCCTTCTCCCACCATATCATCGCCTCCCAATGTGTCCTCACCTCCCACCGTATCCTCACCTCCTTCCTTTAGCCCCATTCCCGAAAACCCCATCTATACCCAGATCCTTAACTTCATTTTACCTTCTCCTTTAGCACCTTCGTGTCCTAGTTATCCCCCTGCATCCGACCTTCACACCGTCCCTGGTGCCAAATGATTCCCTACAAAGTTCCCCCCCAACCCTTACCCCTTTGTAATATTCTGTAATATTTTTTTTATTAATTTGTACTTTGTTTTGCACAATCACTGGTTTTCTTTTGTGTATTGCAGAACACACACATATCTGGTTATTGCAATGTAAACATAATTTTTGCCAAATGTACTAACAGGGCTGGGAAACTAGAGGTGCTGCAAAGGTGCAGATTTTGTGGATATCATTACTATTGCACAGGTGGTAATGGTTACAACCCCAGGGCAATAGTAATGCTATCCACTAAATATGCACCTTTTCCGTGCCACAACACCTCAAGTTACTCATCCGTTATAATACATTTTCTGGATATCATTACTGTTTTACAGGTGGTTATAATTACAACCTCTATGCAATATTAATGATAACAGGGGTGGGTAACTTGAGGTGTTGAGGGATGGCAAAGGTGCAGATTTTGTGGATATCATAACTATTGCACAGATGGTGATGGTTACAACCCCAGGGCAATAGTAATGCTATCCACAAAATATGCACCATTGCTGTGCCACCACACCTCAAGTTATCCAGCTCTTAGTTTGATTACCAACCTAATACAAAAACAAATGCTAGTTATTGGAATAAATGATCCGGTCGACAGGGTAGGGAGTACTCGGATACCGGGACAAGGGGTTACTTCGGTGGGCAATCACGGCTGGTCGGTTCCCGGTTCCGTGCCCTGGGCCCTCAGTGGCAGGGATGGGGGTGATGATGATGGGGAATGATAACGTGACGCCACCTATGGTACCAGGTAATAGAGTTACCAGAGCTGAGGCCGGCCGCTGAGGTGATGGAAATGCAGCTTTGGTAGCACAGCTCCCCACAGGTGGAGCTTTACCTCAAGGCAGCGGGGTGGATGAGGGGAGTAGTAGTAGCGGTTCTGCTGTGAACGCTGCAGGTGGCGTCGGGGAATCAGGCACACACACACAATAGTCTCCGTTTCGGTACCTTTTTACTGATGTCCGGTAACAGGTACAGTCCAGGAGGGTAAGCAGGTTTCGGTGCAACATGGGATGTTCACCGTGGAGAGTTGTGAGGCCTCCTCTATTAATGTGTGCTGTGTTTGGGGTAAGCTCTGCCTGTAGCTGAACCTGCCGCTCTTTCTCCCTCTCAGGGTGCTGTTCCACAACTGACAATGAGGACCTTTCTGTGGGATTCCTATTCTCTGCTTAGGTCCCTGGTCCTATGCTTGGTCAGGTTTGGAGTCTTGTATTCTTTACTTCAGGGGGGATAGATCCTCCTGGCCTGTCTGGGCTTTTGCTGCCACACTGTAGATGAATAGCAGCTTTGGACTCCAATGTCCGGGTGGCTAAAGGGTTCTTAGATCTGTTCCCTTCTTCCTCCCTCTCCCACTGGCCTCCATTTCTCTCCCTAGGGCTCAGCACAGCACAGCTGGGTCAGGTTTCCTGGTTCTGGGCCTACCTTGGTCCCAGCAACCAGCTCCTTCACTAACTGCTCTCTTCACTGCTGAGTGCAGACTGACTAACTCCTCCCCACAGGCCTGGATCTTCATAGGGGATCTGGCTTAAGGACAGCCAGTGGTGCTCCCCCTCCAGGTCTGTGGTGGAAGGTGTTGGATGCTGTGTGTGCCAAGGTGTACATCCCTCCCTGCACCGGTGGGTCCTGTGGCAATCCCCTGCAGGGGTGCCACATAAATAAAGCTGGAAAATCAAACGATGACAAGATAGGTGTTAGTAATAATTCAACATTTTTATTTCAATGAAGTCAATGGACTTCAGTCTCAATATTGTTGATCCAGAGGAAGGAAGGAAAAAAAAAAACCACTGACATACTAGCCAGTCTTTGCCATTGGATTCCATTGGATTCCAAAAAACGTTCCTGTACTGCACATATACAAGCCGATACATTTCCTGGATCAACACAAATTAGGACACAAGGGTAAAGGGGGAATGCAATATGGACACAAGGGTAAAGGGGGTTATCAAAGACAGTACAATTTAAACTAAAACAAACTGTTGTAAATTCCCTTGCAAACATTGGGGAAGGATGAGGAGTTTAAAGCACAGGCCCAAAGCTTTATTCATCGACACACACAATAGGAAATTGGGGTATGCAACATTAACAAAATGGATACTGTACTAAAACATTTATAGAACAACATCGGGGATGAAAGAGGAAGTGAAATCACATGCTCGGAACTTTATTGATTCATACACAAAATAGTGAAAGTGGGGTGGAGAGACAACATTTTAAAACTCAATAGACAGTAAGGGTAGAGGGAGTTACAAGGCTTCACAGGTATTGCTGGACAGACAGGATTATACCATTTGCCCCTGTCATTAAAAGAAAAAACAGATATTGCGCCACACTGCAACTGGAGGAACTTAAAACACGGTTTTACTATGTTTGCACTAACCTTTACTGGTTGTGCAACCCGCACAACCAGACTGATGGCTTAATGTGGATCACTGTAGTGACAAGGGCCAATATTCCCTCCTCCTCAGATACTCCGGGCCTGGTGGTCGGCTCCTTAGTTCCTCTGGAGATGGAGGTGGGCTCCTTCACTCCTCCACCCGAAGAGGCAGACTCGCTGCACTGGCTTCCGTCCCAGCTCCACACTGTGTATCAGTTGATCATTCAAGGGTGGGTCTTTATGATGTACTGCCAGGTACTGTGGATCTTAGAGCAGCTCACACGCCGCACTCCCAACAAGGGAGAAGGAGATTAGCAAATAGAAAAACAAGCGGTGTCAGAGGTTTGGAGCGCTAAAGAAACCACGGGTTGGTGATTAAATTACCGATCCACTTGAGAAAGACGCATCTGTGCGTCGAAACGCGTTGTGGCATACTGGACCCCTGCTGTTCGTGCAATAAATTATCGGTAATTTAATCACCAACCCGTGGTTTCTTTAGCGCTCCAAACCTCTGACACCGCTTGTTTTTCTATTTGCTAATTTGCCCCTGTCATGACACTCGACCATTGTCCGACACAAAATAAGCAGCAAACTGATCCCTCATTTGTGCTACTTCAAGCGTTGTCCTCAGAGGCTGAGGTTGGTCATCCTCCAATGTGCTTGCCTCAAGTTCGTCAACAACAATGTGGTGTCACTCTTTCGCCAGAACGAAATTGTGAAGAACAACAAACGCTTTCACAACTTCATCAATTGTCTTAGTTTTAAGATTTATGGCTGTTCCCAAAATTCTCCATTTTGATGTTAGCAAGCTAAAGGAACACTCCACAGTTTTTTGTAAACTTGTGAGTCGGTAGTTGAAGATTCTTTCTGTGGCAGTCAAGTCCCGATTGGGGTATGCTTTGAGGAGGTTTCCACACATTTGAAAGGCCTCATCCCCAACCACAACAAATGGCATTGGTGGCACTGCGGCGTTTCGAAGCAGTTTTGGCAGGGTGAAATTGAAATTATTTCCACACATACTATGTCCCATTGCAGACATTTTAAAATCCTGAATCATTTGAGTGTCCATATGCGCCAATATCCACGGCTAAAAAACGGTATTCAGCATCTTTAATAGCTATCAAAACTATTGAAAAGTGTTTCTTATAGTTGTAACACTCAGATCCCGTTCCACCTGGTTTGATAATCCGAATATGTTTTCCATCCACGGCCCCGAAACAGTTGGGAAATTGACAAATCTCCTGGAATTTCTCTGCAATTTCCAGACAGTTTTCAGTCCTGGGATGGGGAATAAATTTGTCATGTAAAGCATCCCATAAACAATAGCAGGTGTCTTCAATAATTCCAGAAATCGTAGAAACTCCAATCCGGAATTGGAAATCCAACGATGACAACGTCTCCGTGGTAGCCAGGAATCTGCAGAACAGAAAAGAACAAAACAGCATGTCAGTAGATGTTTTTATTACCAATAATCCTAGCAGATGTCTTCCATTAAAATTTACATATCTATCTGAGTGTCAACAACAGATGTTCCTCTGGAGAAATCGCTCGACAGAATTGTGTGTCCTGCCTGGTGATGGAGCCTCTGACACTTTGCAACAAGTCATCTAAGGTTTCTGCTGTCATCTTTGTGTAGTAGAAACATTTTTCAGGGTTTTGATGTAACTATATAAACAATAGTATTCACCACGGGTCTCTCCTATTGAATTAATGGGGTGCAGTATCGACGATGACGTCTTCTCTGTCTCGATCTTCTCCTTTCATTTTCAAATACCACAGCGAACAATATTGCCATTTGTAAAGGCAAATCCAAGTAGGGATGGTATGAATCCATGGACAGATCAATTATGAAGCTTGATTGCACCAGAAAAGCATCAGGATTTCGTTTGTAAAGGGTATAAATATATACTTTTCCCACAAGACACGCCCATTTGATGTGTCTTATGACAAGTATCTTCTTCTGGACACATTGTACAGATGCGCACAAAGAACACAGACGTATGTCAAAATGCATACAAGCGCAGCATTTTTTATACTCATCTGTTGGCGGATCAGTATAAAAAACGCTGCACTTGCATTTAATATGGGTCTGCGGATGCAGATCCTTTGGTTGTCATGCAGATACATTCCAAACGCTAGTGTGAAACTAGCCTAACGAGTTGATTAGGAGCGTCTAACTGGAGCCAAAACTCCAAATGATTGGTAGGGGATCAAATACTTATTTTTCTCTTCACAATGCAAATACATTCATATAATTTAAACAATGTGATTTTCTGGATTTTATTTTTGATATTTTTCCTCTTACTGTTAAAATTAACCTACCCTGAAAACTATAGACTGTTCATGTAAAGCCAAAGAAGGAAAACCGGGACACCAAGTTTACGCAGCGGCTATAGCCACAGAGCTATACCCAGTGGGAACCAACTCAGGTGTTGCTCAGTAGCTTCTGCACAATGTAACCCTGCACACAAGAAATACACGCTGCACTGCATGAAGAAATACTCCGGTGAGTGCTGTCTTTCTTTTACTTGAAATATAGACTGTGCATGTCTTTGTCAATGAGCAAATTTACAAAATCAGCAAGGGATCAAATAATTGTTTCCTACCCTGTATGTTTTAATGCATTATAATAAAGGGATTTTTTTTTATTTCATGGTGAGTGCCTTTATATCTTTTCCATGATAAATCCAAGAAAAATGCCGTTCAGTTGGATGAACATTTTGATTAATATTTCAGGCTGAATATTTGCCCGTGTAATTATTTTGTGATCAATAAAGTTACTTTTTATTACATGTGTATTACATATTTTGATTGGATTATTGGTTATAATATTTAATTGTTTTCTACAAATTTAGATGATAATTTTGGTAATATTGCTGAATTAAAGGTTTTGTAGGATTTATTAGTATTATTGAATATCTGGCATGTATCACTATGACCTTACAGTTAGCTGATTTAACGCTGCCTAAGAATCTAAAAACATACTGTATAATGTAGTCTATCAATTCCTCTTTATGTAACAGACATCATTCATACATCATCATTTTAGAAATAGTACTTTGCTTTAAAGGGAACCTGTCACCTAATTTTAAGCCCCTACACTATCTCTAGCTGTCCCTACACCTTCCTAGCAGCTCCCTATCTCTCCCTTTCTTATCTAAAGTCTCCCTATGAAAGAAGTGTAAAATAAGATAAAACTTACTGCAGTCCCCGTAGTTAGGGGACTGGGTAGGCGTGGCCACGCTTCCACAGCACTCCTCCATGTTGTAATGCACGCCCCGCTGGGCGGCATTATTCAGGGACCTCTCTGCCCCCATGTCTTTGTAATCTGCCGCCATGTTTGTAGTTCTAAGCACCGGCCGGACGTCACTTCCGGCGCGGTGCATTATGGGGCCGGTCACGTGATCGGCCCTAGTGCATTATGGGGCCGATCACGTGACCGACCCATAATGCACCGCGCCGGAAGTGACGTCCGGCCGGTTCTTAGAACTACAAACATGGCGGCAGATTACAAAGACATGGGGGCAGAGAGGTCCCTGAATAATGCCGCCCAGCGGGGCGTGCATTACAACATGGAGGAGTGCTGTGGAAGCATGGCCACGCCTACCCAGTCCCCTAACTACGGGGACTGCAGTAAGTTTTATCTTATTTTACACTTCTTTCATAGGGAGACTTTAGATAAGAAAGGGAGAGATAGGGAGCTGCTAGGAAGGTGTAGGGACAGCTAGAGATAGTGTAGGGGCTTAAAATTAGGTGACAGGTTCGCTTTAAAATCAAATGGGTCAATTTTATTGCTCAAGGAAAATTGTATGTTTGAGCAAAAGAAAAATCTCTATTTTTATAGCTCCTAGGCTCCAAGAGTGTTTGCTTGCTGGGTAAATATGAGGTTACACACATGTAAAATCTTCTTGTCATCCATCAACGTGCATAAAACCAAAGTGCTGTCAGCACATCTATTATATAATCACGAATGGGATTTTTGCCCCTTTTGAGACCGCTCTCGCTGCGAGTCAGCGTGGTCATGTGGATACGAACGAAGCATTGGCCGCGCAGCGGCCATTGCGAGCAGCTCTAAGGCGACTCGCTATGCCCGCGCAGCGGGCATGGCGAGTCGCCTTAGCAGCGCGAAGCACTGGCCGCGAAGCGGCCATTGCGAGTCAGAGACTCGCTCTGCTAGAATCCCGATGCATTGTGCATCGGGCACCCATCTAGTGAGACAAAAGGTTGTGGACCTGCACAAATTAGGAATTGTTAGTCGTCAATTTAAATTATCATTGAGCACTTGTAAGGGTGCCTTCACACTGCGGTGAGGTCCGATCCGGGGCTGTCAGGGATGAACCTGACAGCCCCGGACCGGATCAGCACACATAATTGGAGGGCTAATATGCCGTCCGGGCCGGTGTGCATCCTGCGGCAGCTGCCGCTGCTGATTGTTCAGGACCGCGGCTCACAGGGAGCTAGCCGCGGTCCTGAATTATAACAGCGGCGTGCAGCCGCCGGTATCCAGTTCCCGGATCGGGGCAATCCGGCCCCTTAGGCTCCCATGTTAAGGGAGCGCCGGATTGCTCCGGAAGGATCCGGGGAATCCGGGAGACACCAATTAGGTGCAGATTGGTCTCCCCGGACACAAAAACATTGCAAGCAACGTTTTTGGATCCGGGAGAAAGATCCCACTTCTCTCGGATTCTTCCGGCTAGATGGACTACTATGGGGCCAAAATCCGGTCCGGGGCTGTCACCCCTGACAGTGCCGGACCGGATCGTGCCTCAGTGTGAAGGCACCCTAAGAGGCACATGAATATACAGCCCCCATGCAGAATGAGGAGGATGGTAAGAAGAGCAAAAACAAATTGAAAAATACCAGCCACAGAACAGTACAGTTTAGATGAATCTTGACAGATGCCATCTCCTAGTGCAGAATCCTTTTGGAAGAGGTTCATGGTAGAAGATTTTCCAAACATCAGACCATGACAAGCTAGGGTCTGACTTGCGTCAGCCCTCAGCCTGCCGAATCCACTTAAAACTTAGGTGCTGGCTGAGCGTATAGCTTTAACGGAATGTAACGCTATGCGCCGCCTGCCTTTGCATCCCTATGGTTACCTGAATCATAGCGTAGCCGCCGGCTCCACTCACAAGGACCAGATATGTGCTATTTCAGAGCGCACAGGAAAATGCTGCAAACCGTGTTTCCTGAGCGTTGCAATAGTACATATCTGGTCCTTTTGTGTGGAGCTTGCAGCTGCGCTATGCTTAAGGTAACCATAGGGATGCAAAGGCAGGTGGCACATAGCATTGCATTCTGTTAACGCTATGCGCTCAGCCTGCTAAGTTTTTAACGGAATCGTCAGCCTGAGTGCTGATGCTAATCGGACCCTAGTCACAGGCTGTGCTCAAACTGTGGAAAATGGTTTATGAGGGTCATGATGAGGTCTGATGAAACAAAAACTTTTTCAATTATATGATAACTACTTTCAAATATGGTGCTAGATCATTTAAGCTTCACGCTTTATAGTCAATATTCTTATGTGCATGGCCCAAGTAATACACTCCTCAACATTAAATGTATTATTACCTCTCTATAAATCATTCATAAGGCTACATCTAGAATATGGGATCCAGTTTTGAGATCCATATTTTAAAAAGGATATTTGGAAGTTAGGGTCAGTTGAAAGATGGGCAACTACACTGTGTGCAGAATTATTAAGCAAATGAGTATTTTGATCACATGATACTTTTTATACATGTTGTCCTACTCCAAGCTGTATAGGCTTGAGAGCCAACTACCAATTAAGTAAATCAGGTGATGTGCATCTCTGTAATGAGGAGGGGTGTGGTCTAAAGACATCAACACCCTATATAAGGTGTGCTTAATTATTAGGCAAATGCCTTTCCTTTGACAAAATGGGTCAGAAGAGAGATTTGACGGGCTCTGATAAGTCCAAAATTGTGAGATGTCTTGCAGAGGGATGCAGCAGTCTGAAATTGCCAAACTTTTGAAGCATGATCACCGAACAATCAAGCGTTTCATGGCAAATAGCCAACAGGGTCGCAAGAAGCGTGTTGGGCAAAAAAGGCGCAAAATAACTGCCCATGAATTGAGGAAAATCAAGCGTGAAGCTGCCAAGATGCCTTTTGCCACCAAATTTGCCATATTTCAGAGCTGCAACGTTACTGGAGTATCAAAAAGCACAAGGTGTGCTATACTCAGGGACATGGCCAAGGTAAGGAAGGCTGAAAAACGACCACCTTTGAACAAGAAACATAAGATAAAACGTCAAGACTGGCCAAGAAATATCTGAAAGACTGATTTTTCAAAGGTTTTATGGGCTGATTAAATGAGAGTGACTCTTGATGGGCCAGATGGATGGGCCAGAGGCTGGATCAGTAAAGGGCAGAGAGCTCCACTCCGACTCAAGACGCCAGCAAGGTGGAGGTGGGGTACTGGTATGGGCTGGTATAATCAAATATCAACTTGTGGGACCTTTTCAGGTTGAGGATAGAGTGAAGCTCAACTCCCGAACCTACTGCCAGTTTCTGAAAGACAACTTCTTCAAGCAGTGGTACAGAAAGAAGTTGGTATTGTTCAAGAAAAACATGATTTTCATGCAGGACAATGCTCCATCACATGCATCCAACTACTCCACAGTGTGGCTGGCCAGTAAAGGTCTAAAAGAAGAAAAAATAATGACATGGCCCCCTTGTTTACCTGATCTGAACCCCATAGAGAACATGTGGTCCCTCCTAAAATGTGAGATCTACATGGATGGAAAACAGTACACCTCTCGGAACAGTGTCTGGGAGGCTGTGGTGGCTGCTGCACCCAATTTTGATCATAAACAGATCAACCCACTGACAGAATCTATGGATGGAAGGCTGTTGAGTGTCATCATATGGAAAGGTGGCTATATTGGTCACTAATTTTTTTTGTGTTTTGTTTTTGCATGAAAGAAATGTTTTTTCTAATCTTTGTACAGTTATATTACCGTATATACTCGTGTATAAGCCGACTTTTTCAGCCCAAAAATTGGGCTGAAAAGTCCCCCCCTCGGCTTATACACGAGTCATATACGGTCATATAAGTGGGGGCTGTGTCCGGGAGCAGGAGGAGGCTGGAGGAGGTGGGGGAAGGCTGCAATATGAGCGGCTCGTGATGTGGAGCCGCTCATAACTTATTCATGATATGCACTGCATCCCCCGCCCATCCGCGGGGGGAGCAGTGCATATCCCATTACAGCCCCCCACGGGGTATACAGCCCCCCACCCCCATTCCCTCACAGTATGGCGCCCCCCCCCTGCATGCTGCCGCTGCTGTGTACACTAAATACAGTGTTATTATCTCACCGGCCGGTCTCAGTGAATCCTCCCTCCTCCTGCGTGTCATGTGACCGGGGCTCACGCCGATGACGTCACCGGCCGGTCACATGACACGCAGCCTCGCAGGGAGGAAGGAGGATTCACTGAGACCGGCCCGGTGAGATAATAACACTGTATTTAGTGTACAGCAGCAGCGGCAGCATGGAGGGGGGGGGGGGGGCGCCATACCCTGAGCCTGGGGGCCTGTGCCCCCCCTGAGCCTGGGGGCCTGTGCCCCCCCCCTGAGAGGCTGGGGGCCTGTGCCCCCCCTGAGAGGCTGGGGGCCTGTGCCCCCCCTGAGCGGCTGGGGGCCTGTGCCCACCCTGAGAGGCTGGGGGCCTGTGCCCACCCTGAGAGGCTGGGGGCCTGTGCCCCCCCTGAGAGGCTGGGGGCCTGTGACCCCCTGAGCGGCTGGGGGCCTGTGCCCCCCCTGAGCGGCTGGGGGCCTGTGCCCCCCCTGAGAGGCTGGGGGCCTGTGCCCCCCCTGAGAGGCTGGGGGCCTGTGCACCCCCCTGAGAGGCTGGGGGCCTGTGCACCATGTGCACCCCCCTGAGCGGCTGGGGGCCTGTGCCCCCCTGAGAGGCTGGGGGCCTGTGCCCACCCTGAGAGGCTGGGGGCCTGTGCCCACCCTGAAAGGCTGGGGGCCTGTGCCCACCCTGAGAGGCTGGGGGCCTGTGCCCACCCTGAGAGGCTGGGGCCTGTGCCCACCCTGAGAGGCTGGGGGCCTGTGCCCACCCTGAGAGGCTGGGGGCCTGTGCCCCCCCTGAGAGGCTGGGGGCCTGTGCCCCCCTGAGAGGCTGGGGGCCTGTGCGCCCTGTGCCCCCCCTGAGGGCTGGGGGCCTGTGCCCCCCCTGAGAGGCTGGGGGCCTGTGCCCCCCTGAGAGGCTGGGGGCCTGTGCACCCCCCTGAGAGGCTGGGGGCCTGTGCACCCCCCTGAGAGGCTGGGGCCTGTGCACCCCCCTGAGAGCCTGGGGGCCTGTGCACCCTGTGCACCCTGTGCCCCCCCGAGAGCCTGGGGGCCTGTGCCCCGAGAGCCTGGGGGCCTGTGCCCCCTGTGCCTGGGGGCCTGTGCCCCTGTGCCTGGGGGCCTGTGCCCCCTGTGCCTGGGGGCCTGTGCCTGGGGGCCTGTGCCCCTGTGCCTGGGGCCTGTGCCCCCTGTGCCTGGGGGCCTGTGCCTGGGGGCCTGTGCCCCTGTGCCTGGGGCCTGTGCCCCTGTGCCTGGGGGCCTGTGCACCCTGTGCCTGGGGGCCTGTGCCCCCTGTGCCTGGGGGCCTGTGCCCCCTGTGCCTGGGGGCCTGTATACCCTGTGCTGGAGTCCACCCTCGGCTTATACGCGAGTCAATAAATTTTCCCAGTTTTTGGGGGCAAAAGTAGGGGGGTCGGCTTATACACGGGTCGGCTTATACACGAGTATATACGGTAGTTTACCTGGTGAAAATAAACAAGTGAGATGGGAACATATTTGGTTTTTATTAAGTTGCCTAATAATTCTGCTCAGTAATAGTTACCTGCACAAACAGATATCTCCTAAAATAGCCAAATTTAAAAAAAACACTCCAACTTCCAAAAATATTAAGCTTAGGCTTGCTTCACATTGCGGGTCAGATCCGATCTGAGGCTGTCTGGGGAACCTGACAGCCCCAGATCGGTTCAGCACACAGAACCGGAGGGCTAATATGACCTCTGGTCCGGTGTGCAGCCGCATGCAGCTACCGCCGCTGAGTAATCAGTACCACGACTTGCGTGCAGCCGCCGGATCCGGTTCCCGGATCCTCCCGGGACCGTGACCAATCCGGCCCCATAGGCTCCCATTTTAGGGAGCGCCGGATTGCCCCGGATCCAGGAGAATCCGGGATACGGCATTTTGGGGAGATTTTTCTCCCCGGACACAAAAACGTTGCAAGCAACGTTTTTGTGTACGGTGAGAAAAAATCTGATTTCTCCCGGATTCCACCAGAGAGATGGAAACCGGATGGCAGATAGCTGCCATCCGGCTCCATCCGGCCCCTTAGGATACTATGGGGCCAAAATCCTGTCCGGGGCTGTCAGGTTTACATCGGACAGCCCGGACCGGACTCTGCTGTGGTGTGAAGCCAGCCTAAGGCGGCCGTCACACGCTAAGATATCTAGAACGATATTGTAAGCGATCACGTGCACGCGCGATCGCTTACAATATCGCTCACATCGCTGGTGAGATGTCACACAGACAGACTCACCAGCGATGTGGATCCGCGATCTCGCTGGTAACTATGGTACACATCGGGTTACTAGGCGCCGCGCGTCGCTTACTTACCCGACGTGTACCATAGTTACCATCTCCCAGCATAGGCTCTGCCGCTGGGAGATCGTTCATCGTGGTGTCATACACCACGATGAAGCAGATCGCTAAATCGTAAATCGCTAGATCTGAGGTCCGGACCTCAGATCTCGATTTTGCGATTTGATCAGATCTCGCTCGTCGTATCTTGCCGTCACACGCACAGACATCGCTCACGCGATGTTTAATCTGCCGCGTTCAAGCGATATCTTGCGCGATATCTGTGCGTGTGACGGCCGTTTTAGATATTTATGAGTCTTTTGATTTATTGAGTACATATTTGTTGATCAATAATAAAATAATCCTCTAAAATACAACTTGACTAATAATTCTGCACAGAGTGTAGAATATTACATGTGATCGAAGGACTCTCAAATGAGAATAGGTTGGAAAAGTTGGGCTTGTTTAGCTTAGAAAAAAGAGGCCTCAGAGGAAATCTCATAAGTACATGTGTGGTAACTATAAAGGACTGGCACATGACTTATTCCATCCAAAGATCTTACACACCAGGGGATATTCATTACGTCTGGAGGAAAGGCAATTTTGGTGTCTAAATAGTAAAGGGTTCTTTACAGTTAGAGCAGTCAGACTGTGGCATGCCCTAGCACAAGAATTTGTAGTGAGAGACACAATAAGGGTAGGGTCAGACCTGCATCTGCCCTTAGCCTGATGATTCCGTTAAAAACTTAATCCCTGACAGGCTCAGCGCATAGCATTAACAGCATGTAACACTATGCGCAGCCTGCCTATGCATCTCTATGGTTACCTGAAGCATAGCGCAGCTGCCAGCTCCACACACAAGTACAGATATGTGATAATGCAGAGCGCGGTTTACAGTGTTTTCCTGTGCGCTGTACTATAGCGCATACTCGATCCTTGAGTGTGGAGCCGGCGGCTGCGGTAAGCATCAGGTTGCCATAGAGATGCATACGCAGGCGGCGCATAGCGTCACATTCCATTAAACACGTGCGCTCAGCCTGCTAGGGACTAAGTTTTAAACAGATTCAGCAGGCTGAGGTCAGAAGCAGGTCTGATCTTAGCTTAACAGCTTTTAAAAAGAGCTGGGTGATTTTCCAACTACATGGATTATATTTAATCTGATGAAAGAAAATTTGTAACTTAATAGACCTACTTTTTTTTTTTTTCAATCTTTAAAACTATGCAACATAAAAATTGCAACACTGAGAAAGAAAAGTCATGAACCTATGGAAATCATAGGATGCATAGACATGTAAATGAAATGCAAATGATAACAAAATTAAAACAAGAGTGTACATTATCTCAATTCATTCAATATTAAAAATAAGCACCACAGCAGAAATACATACACTATGCTATACATACACTGTAGAGTCTTTGCTGCTACCCTGTTTCCCTGAAAATAAGACAGTGTCTGATATTAATTTTTGCTTCCAAAGGTGCACCATGTCTTATTTTCAGGGGGTGTCTTATTTTTCCATGATGCCCATCATCCTCTTGCAGCCCTCAATATCCCCATCATTCCCATGCAGCCCCCAATATTCTCATGCAACTGCCAATATCGCCATCATCACCTTGCAGCCGCCAATATTCCCATCATCCCCTTGCATCCGCCAATAATCCCATCATCCCCATGCAGCCCCCAATATTCCCTTGCAGCCCCTAATATTCTCATGCAGCCCCCAATATTGCCATGCAGCTTCCAATATCACCATGATCACCTTGCAGCCCTCAATATTTCCATGCAGCCCCCAATATCCCCATCATTCCCTTGCAGCACTCATAATCCCCCTACAGCACTCAATATTCCCATTATCCCCCTGCAGAACCCATCTTCCTTTGCAGCCCCCAACATCGTATGACCATTATCCCCTTGCAGCCCCCAATATCCCCATTATACTCTTGCAGCCCCCAATATTCCCTTGCTGCCCCCAATATTCACTTGCAGCCCCCAACATTCCCATGCAGCCCTTACACTCTCACACTCTCCTCACACACTCCTTATTTTGGGGGGTGCCTTATATTTAGCTGCTCTGCAAACCCACCTAGTATGTCTTATTTTCGGGGTATGTCCTATTTTCGGGGACACACGTTATAATGGTTGTCTGAGGAATGTTCTGCAGCTCTGAACACATTTAAGCATATACAGTTAGGGCCAGAAATATTTGGACAGTGACACAATTTTCGCGAGTTGGCCGCTGCATGCCACCACATTGGATTTGAAATGAAACCTCTACAACAGAATTCAAGTGCAGATTGTAACGTTTAATTTGAAGGGTTGAACAAAAATATCTGATAGAAAATGTAGGAATTGTACACATTTCTTTACAAACACTCCACATTTTAGGAGGTCAAAAGTAATTGGACAAATAAACATAACCCAAACAAAATATTTTTATTTTCAATATTTTGTTGCGAATCCTTTGGAGGCAATCACTGCCTTAAGTCTGGAACCCATGGACATCACCAAACGCTGGGTTTCCTCCTTCTTAATGCTTTGCCAGGCCTTTACAGCCGCAGCCTTCAGGTCTTGCTTGTTTGTGGGTCTTTCCGTCTTAAGTCTGGATTTGAGCAAGTGAAATGCATGCTCAATTGGGTTAAGATCTGGTGATTGACTTGGCCATTGCAGAATGTTCCACTTTTTTACACTCATGAACTCCTGGGTAGCTTTGGCTGTATGCTTGGGGTCATTGTCCATCTGTACTATGAAGCGCCGTCCAATCAACTTTGCAGCATTTGGCTGAATCTGGGCTGAAAGTATATCCCGGTACACTTCAGAATTCATCCGGCTACTCTTGTCTGCTGTTATGTCATCAATAAACACAAGTGACCCAGTGCCATTGAAAGCCATGCATGCCCATGCCATCATGTTGCCTCCACCATGTTTTACAGAGGATGTGGTGTGCATTGGATCATGTGCCGTTCCCTTTCTTCTCCAAACTTTTTTCTTCCCATCATTCTGGTACAGGTTGATCTTTGTCTCATCTGTCCATAGAATACTTTTCCAGAACTGAGCTGGCTTCTTGAGGTGTTTTTCAGCAAATTTAACTCTGGCCTGTCTATTTTTGGAATTGATGAATGGTTTGCATCTAGATGTGAACCCTTTGTATTTACTGTCATGGAGTCTTCTCTTTACTGTTGACTTAGAGACAGATACACCTACTTCACTGGGAGTGTTCTGGACTTCAGTTGATGTTGTGAATGGGTTCTTCTTCACCAAATAAAGTATGCGGCGATCATCCACCACTGTTGTCATCCGTGGACGCCCAGGCCTTTTACAGTTCCCAAGCTCACCAGTCAATTCCTTTTTTCTCAGAATGTACCCAACTGTTGATTTTGCTACTCCAAGCATGTCTGCTATCTCTCTGATGGAGTTTTTCTTTTTTTTCAGCCTCAGGATGTTCTGCTTCACCTCAATTGAGAGTTCCTTTGACCGCATGTTGTCTGGTCACAGCAACAGCTTCCAAATGCAAAACCACACACCTGGAATCCACCCCTGACCTTTTAACTACTTCATTGATTACAGGTTAACGAGGGAGACGCCTTCAGAGTTAATTGCAGCCCTTAGAGTCCATTGTCCAATTACTTTTGGTCCCTTGAAAAAGAGGAGGCTATGCATTACAGAGCTATGATTCCTAAACCCTTTCTCTGATTTGGATGTGGAAACTCTCATATTGCAGCTGGGAGTGTGCACTTTCAGCCCATATTATATATATAATTGTATTTCTGAACATGTTTTGTAAACAGCTAAAATAACAAAACTTGTGTCACTGTCCAAATATTTCTGGCCCTAACTGTAAATCATCAAGATCCCTGCTGACACCTTCCTTTGCAATTTCTGACTGGTAACATCCCAGATGTAAGTGATGGGAGACAAGTCTGGAGACACTGCAGGCCATGGTAGCCTTTTTAGGTCATGCAAGTTGCTCACTGTAACATGAGAAGCATAGGGCTTGGAGTTCTGGTTATGAAAAAGAACTCTTGGGAAACTTTGGAAAAATTACTGTAATACTGGTTCCACAGCCAAATCAATGTAATGCTGAGGATTTAGTTTACTTGTATTTGTGGCGCCCCGCAACGAGTGCGTCACAAAGAGGTATTGCAGCCATAAATGCAGCCGCAATACTCTCTGACTCAGCAATGATCCAGTTAACATAGAAATCCAACCCTACATACAACACCTAGAACAGAGGGCCAATCATAGGTCCTGGGGGGTGGAGTGTTAGGGTAGTGTAGTAGAACACACAATAATCTAGACAGAAAGAGAATAGTCTAGAACTCGGAGAAGAAGGGTCAAGGACTAGAACTTGGAGAGGAGCGGGGGCTCCGCACCCCGTGCGGGCCCCTGGGCCGTCACCGGTCGGGTGTCAGCACCTGAGGCCTTAACTACCGGGAAGGGGCATTATCTACACGGGTTCCCAAAAGACTCCCGTGCCCACAACTCACAGCCGGTTCACTGGTACCGAAGCTGGCAGCAGTTCACCTCTGCTACGCGAACCAGAAGCGTGGAGGAGCAGCTTCACAGGAGCACCCCATCACAAGCCAATTTCCAGTCGTCTAACCAGCGGTGTACCCACTGAGGGATCCAAGGCTCCCCAAAACATCCAGAACGTACATCATGGATAGGGCATTGAAGCAGCCTCCCCGTACCCGACCTGGTATTCCTGGGCGACACTGGCAACAAATTAGGTAGAATGGAGGAACACTGCGGATTTCTAAGGGACACCATCACTGCTGAGTCCACCCGGTCTACTACTCAACCACTGTATGCCATGTACTGCCTGCTGGTTACAGTAAAGACCCGTTGCAGAGACTTTCTGTGTCCGTGCTTCCTTATGAACTGTCCGTCCGCACTACAAGGTAACCGCAGCTGCCGCACAACATCTTGAGCAGCTCCAGCCTCCGGGGATCACCGCTCAGCCTGTGGGGAGCGTAACATCTTGCTGCTGTCCATCCCCCGGAGGTTCCGCAGCGTCGGTAGCCCTTACCGAATCTACTCATAGGTGGCGTCACGAATAAATTAAAAAACCCCTTTAATCTGTTCCACCAAGACGTCTTCAACACTTTTGATCTGCACTACACTGGGCCCGCTACCGGCAGGCGCGGTCCACCCGTGACAAGGAGGAAGGAAGCATCGCCTGTCTAAACCGGAGTCCCGGCCACGGTGAGTCATATTGAAGACCAGACATGTCCACCTACCATGGTCTCCAGAGCAGTCTCTGGCAATCACTGCTTCCAGAGCTGAACACAATAAACCTACATACCAGCATCCATTGCTGTCTTGCTCTGCATCATAATATTTTCATCATTGCATAAAAATGATATCTAGCCATCCTGTGATTTTCATAAATCACAGCAGCCTCTGATGAAGCAGAACTGAGAATGCATTATGTCAAACAGAGAAAAGATGTCGCACAGGATGGAGGAGGGGTATGAGGGTTGAGGGATTAATAAAGATGATGTCCCTAACTGTATTTTTTTATTTCTAATAAAAAGTTTTTCAATGTATGTTGTGTCTTCTTTACTATTAATTTAAGACTCTTAATTGCCGGGTCTAATATTGGCCCGACATTAAGAATCTCCGGCTTAATGGCAGCTGGCAATACAAAGCTGACATTAACCCCTGTGAGGTAGCACCCAGGGAACCCGCTTGCATAACGACAAGAACACGTGTTGATAATTTAACCAATGTCTACCCGTTTATTTTTCACATATAATAACATAACCCGGGTAGCATGTTTGACACATATCACATTGATTATAAACACCATACATAAATACACCATACATTTACATATAACATTACATAACACTTATACTGCACATAACATCTTATAGTTACCCGGGACCTTTAACCACCTCTCTGTCCCCATTGGAGCTCTAACAACTCCTCCCGTGGTGGCTACGGCCTCCGGCCTATCTACATTTCACATACATTTAACAATACATCAGTTACCATATCAATGGGCCCTATGGGTCCCAATGGCGGAACCAGCCGCCTTGCTTTATTTCCCCAGCTTCATACTACCCCGGAATCAGGACTCCAGCCTGACCGGGTTCTTACATACAGTACGTGATCCATCCTATAAGCCACCATGGACCACACGCGTCCTTTCACACGCTCACAGCCCATCATATAGACATCCATGGACTGTGGCACATCTGGGTTCAGATCAGGGATTGGCAAACCTTAGTATCCGGGACAACCATCCGTTACCCTACTATAGGAGCCCTATTAACCCCTGCATCTGACCTCTGGTACATACATACATTCCGGTTCATCGGGTCCTTTAACTGACTACTCTGAGTCGGACCCAAGCGCGGACCATGCCCGCCTGGCACACTTCATAAAATCGCCTCCCGAAGGGCTACATACAATCGCCTCCCAAAGGCTACATACATTCCGGTTCATCAGGTCCTTTAACTGACTACACTGAGTCGGTCCCAAGGGCGGTCTATGCCTGCCTGGCACACTTCATACATCTGCCCCTATAGGGCTACATTCACTCGCTGGGTCTTTTAAAAAGCCATACAATACTGATAAGGTTCAACAGGTCCTTCACTGGACCTAATGGCGGCTACGCTCGCCCAGCATGATTTACACACAAGGTGCACAGTTCACACAATCATTCAGGAACTGCTTTTCTTACCGGGCATGGATCCGGGTCTCGCTACCTGTGTCACAGGTTCCACCAGGCATCCCCACGGGCTCCTTTACCGGACGTGTTTCACCCCACGCCCGGACCAGTATCTACCAGGTTCAGCCATGGCTTTCCCATCCAGGTGCTGCCACGACCCCGGACCTAGGCACCGGCATGGAGCTAGAATGCTCCCATTATTCCATGCACACAGAGCCTTGCACTGCTCTGCACTCAGGCTGGTCATGATCTCAGAATGATCTCTCAGCATGATCTCTCAGCAGGATCTCAGCTTCAATCTCCCTGTCTTTCAGCTGGCAGGCTCTATATCGTGCCTGCCACTCCCACTCTGACTCATCCAGCTGGGCTGCTATTACTCAGGACACACCCACCTGGGCTGTCAACAATCAGCACCCATTCCTTTCCTCAGGGCCTCATCGATCTCATGCCACTCACAGCCGCTCACTAGTCTTATGATTGTCAGCTTTACAGCACACACTATCACTTTTAACTCCTTGTGTTCCGGATACGTTCTCACAGCATCATCCACTATAAAACCGGCCAGTGTGAGCAGGATCATACCCTGATCCTGCATGTGATGCGCCCCGGCCATGGGGACCATGCCAGCGGTGCCTCACACCCCTTATTACCCAGTGTGCCAGCACCATTAGGGCAGCTTGAAGAGCTTGGTAAAGCACCTGGAAATGGGTCTACGATGAATGCGCCATTTTCAGGGGTGGCTATTGGCTGCTATTCTTTAGCATGGGGGGCCCTAGAACAATGGGCCCTCATGTCGCTGAGAATACCAGTCCTCAGCTGCCTAGTTTTACCTTGGCTTGTAATTATAAATAGGGTGGAAGCCTACGCATTTTTTTTAGCTAGCCAAGGTAAAATTAGGCAGTTGAAAGTGGCAGCTCATATCTGTCAGCTTTATCTGGGCTAGACTGAACAATATTGTGAAGCCCTACATGTTTTTTTATTATTTATTTAACACACTATGATGACAGATTGGTTGCTATACACTAATGTGTACGGCAACCAAGCACAATCACTGTCAAGATTGTGGAAATGCAGTCTGATTGCAACAGCCAATCACAGAGGCTTTCACAGAGAGTGAGCTTCTGTGATTGGCTGTTGCCAGTCAGTGCAGTGAATATGCATGAAGCTTAACCCCTTCATGACCCAGCCTATTTTGACCCTAAAGACCTTAAGATTTTTGTCAATTCTGACCAGTGTCCCTTTATGAGATAATAACTCTGGAATGCTTCAACGGATCCAAGCAATTCTGAGATTGTTTTTTCGTGACATATTGGGCTTCATGTTAGTATTAAAGTTAGGTCGATAATTTTTGCGTTTTATTTGTTCAAAAATCAAAAATTTGGCAAAAATGTTGAAAATTTTGCAATTTTCAAATTTTATATTTTTATTCTGCTAAACCAGAGAGTTATGTGACACAAAATAGTTAATAAATAACATTTCCCACATGTCTACTATACATCAGTACAATTTTAGGGAAAAAAAAATGTTTGGTTGGAAGTTATAAGGGTTCAAAGTTCATCAACAATTTCTCAATTTGCCAGCAAAATTTACAAAACCATTAGTTTTTAGTGACCACATCACATTTGAAGTCCCTTTGAGGGGTGTACATGACAGAAAACACCCAAAAGTGACACCATTCCAAAAACTGCTCCCCTCAAGCTACTCAAACTACATTTAAGAAGATTATTAACCCTTTAGGTGCTTCACAGGATCTAAAGCACCGTGGAAGGAAATAATTGACATTTTACTTTTTCTAACAAAAATGTTCTTTTAGCCTCAATTCTTTCATTTTCACATGGGCAACAGGATAAAATGCAGGATAAAATTTGTTGGGCAATTTCTCCAGAGTACACTGATATCTCATATGTGGTCATAAACCACTGTTTGGGCGAATGGCAGGGCTCAGAAGGGAGGGAGCGCAATTTGACTTTTGGAGCTAATTTTCCATTCAATAAGTGAAATGGCGGTCCTTCCCTTCTGAGCCCTGCCGTGCATCCAAACAGTGGTTTATGGCCACATATGAGGTATCGGTATACTCAGGAGAAATTGCCCAACAAATTTTAGGATGCATTTTATCCTGTTGCCCATGTTCAAATGAAAAATTTAGGCTAAAAGAAAATTTTTGTGAAAGCAAAAGTACTATTTAATTTTTACGGATCAACTTGTAAAACATCTGGGGGGTTCAAAGTGCTCACCACCCACCTAGATAAGTTCCCTGGGGGGTATAGTTTCCATAATGGGGTCACTTGTGGGGGAGCTTCAATGTTTAGGCACACAGGGACTCTCCAAACGCGACATGGTGTTTGCTAACAATTTGAGCTAACTTTCCATTCAAATTGTTAGCAGACACCATGTCGCGTTTGGAGAGTCCCTGTGTGCCTAAACATTGGAGCTCCCCCACAAGTGACCCCATTTTGGAAACTAGACCCCCCCAGGAAACTTATCTAGATGCATAGTGAGCACTTTGAACTCCCAGGTGCTTCACAAATTGATCCGTATAAATGAAATAGTACTTTTTTTCCACAAAAATGTTCTTTTTTCATTTTTACGGATTAATTTGTGAATCACCTGGGGGTTTAAAATGCTCACCACCCATCTAGATAAGTTCCCTAGGGAGTCTAGTTTCCAAAATGGAGTCACTTGTGGGGGAGCTCCAATGTTTAGGCACACAGGGGCTCTCCATATGCAACATGGTGTTCGCTAATAATTCCAATTGTTAGCTGGCACCATGTTGCATATGGAGAACCCATGTGTGCCTAAACATTAGAGCTCCCCCACAAGTGACCCCATTTTGGAAACTAGACCCCCCAAGGAACTTATCTAGATTCATAATGAGCAGTTTGAACCCCCAGGTGCTTCACAAATTGATCCGTAAATATGAAAAAGTACTTTTTTTTCACAATTGTTTTCATTTTTACAGATTAATTTGGGAAGTACCTGGGGGTTCAAAGTGCTCACTATGCATCTAGATAAGTTCCTTGGGGGGTCTAGTTTCCAAAATGGGGTAACTTGTGGGGGAGCTCTAATGTTTAGGCACACAGGGGCTCTCCGTGTGCAACATGGTGTCCGCTAACAATTGGAATTATTAGCGGACACCATGTTGCATATGGAGAGCCCCTGTGTGCCTAAACATTGGAGCTCCCCCACAAATGACTCCATTTTGGAAATAAGACCCCCAGGGAACTTATCTAGATGCATAGTGAACACTTTGATCCCTAGGTGCTTCACAAATTGATCCGTAAAAATTAAAAAATAACTTTTTTTTTCTCACAAAAAGCACCTGGGGTTTCAAAGTGCTCTCTATGAATCTAGATAAGTTCCTTGGGGGGTCTAGTTTCCAAAATGGGGTCACTTGAGGGGGAGCTCCAATGTTTAGGCACACAGGGAGGGGCTCTCCATACGCGACATGGTTTCCACTAACAATTGGAGCTAATTTTCCATTGAAATTGTTAGTGGACACCATGTTGTGTATGGAGAACCCATGTGCCACCAGCACAAGGGCAACTGGAAGAGTTGGGGTACAGCATCAGAAAATGGCGCCTCCAATGAATGCGCTTTTTTCTGGGGTGGCTGTGGGTTGCAGTTCGCAGCATGGGGGGCCCAAAACGTTTAGGTCGCTCCACGCTGAGGATTCCAGACCCCTAGCTGCCAAGTTGTACCTTGCTGGCTACCAAAAATACAGGGAAGGCCTTTTTTTTTCTTTCTAGAACCGATTTTAGAAAAAAAAATGACGTACGGCTCCGCTATATTTTTGGTCCAGTTAGGTACAACTTGGCAGCTACAGACTTCCACCAACCCCTAGCTGCCTCGTTGTACCTGGCTGGCAACCAAAAATACAGCGAAGCCCATTTTTTTTATTTATAGAACTAATTCTAGAAAAAAAAAATGATGTGGGGCTTCGCCATAATTTTGGCCCAGCCAGGTACAATTTGGCACTGGGGGCTGGAATCCTCAGCATGGAGAGGCTCAAGTGTTCTGGGTCCCCCATGCTGCGAATTGCAGCCCGCAGCAGCCCCAGAAAATGGCGCATTCATTGAATCGCCATTTTCTGTCGCTGTACCCAGGCTCTGCTAGTTGCCTTGGTGCCGGTGGCAAACTGGGTGATAAAGGGGTTAATGCCAGCTTTTTTATTGGCAGCTGGCAATAAACCCGAGATTCATAATTTCGGGCCAATGTTAGACCTGGCCACTAGGAATCTCAAGTAAATAGTCAAAAAATACACCACACAGAGAAAAATCTTTTTATTTGAAAAAAAAAAAACACAAACAAAATTCGGACTCCATCTTTATTGTAAAGACCCGACGTAGTCCACAATGAAGGTCCCACGACACTCGATCGTCTCCGACGTAGTCCACAACGAAGGTTCCTCGATCGCCTCTGCTACATCCACACATTGCAGCAAGGAATCAAGTGTCCTCTTCCTACAGTCTCTGGGGTCAGCACTGTATGACAATGATCTGTCATACAGTGCAAAATGACTATGATCCTAGAGACTACAACAAGAGGACACTTGATCCCTTATTGCATCCATCCACCCAAGCATCCATCCATCCACGCACCCATCCATCCATGCACCCATCCACGCATGCACCCATTCATCCATGCACGCATGCATCCATGCACGCATCCACATATGCACCCATTCATACACGCACGCATCCATGCACGCACACATCCTTGCACGCACACATCCACGCATGCACACATCCACGCATGCACACATCCACGCATGCACACATCCACACACGCACACATCCACGCATGCAGAGATATCCATACACAGAAACATCCACGCACGCACACATCCATGCATGCCGACATCCATGCATGCACACATCCACGCACGCACACATCCATCCATGCACGCACACATGCATGCACGCACACATCCATCCATGCATGCACACATCCATGCACAGAGACATCCATGCAGGCAGAGACATCCATGCACGCAGAGACATCCACACACGCACACATCCATGCACAACACACACATCCACACACGCACACATCCACGCACACACACATCCATCCATGCACGCACACATACATGCACGCACAAATTCATCTATGCATGCACACATCCATGTATGCAGGGACATCCACGCACGCAGAAACATCCACGCATGCACACATCCATACATGCAGAGACATCCACGTGTGCAGACATCCATGCACGCACACATCTACGCACACATCCATCCATGCATGCACGCAGAGACATCCATGCACGCACACATCAATCCATGCACACATCCATCCACCATGCATGTGCCCATCCACCCACCCATGCATGCACCCACACACCCATGCAGGCACCCATCCAGCCACCCATGCATACACCCATCCACCCACCCATGCATGCACCCATGCACTCATCCATCCACCCATGCATGCACCCATCCATCCACCCATGCTTGCACCCATCCATTCACCCATGCATGCACCCATCCATCTATTCATTCGTTCATTCATACTTACCTCACCCACAATTTTCCAGTGAGTAGGAGGAGCCCGGGAGAGGAGGAGGGACCTACACGGTGCAGAGGAGGCTGACCGGCAGGTGCAGCCCATCGGGAGAGTTTTTGGAGGGGCGACTGGATGAGGGGGGGGATGAGCAGGGAGGTGGCTCATAAAGCTGACCAGCGGGTGCAGCCCACCGGGAGAGGTGAGGGAAGGACAGGACAGTGGGGGGGGGCACATATGAGCAGGGAGGGGGCTGATGAGGCTGACCGGCGGGTACACTGATTGGTGAATCCCACCGGCAGATACATTACAGTGGGGGGTGGATGGGAGGCATGGGGGGGCCCTGATGAGCCCTGGAGCGGGAGGGGGCACCCACCGATCCGCCCCTGTGGATCTGATTGGAGAGCACCAGTCAGATCTGGAGGGTGAATCCTCTGATTCGCTCAGATCAGCAGTTTCATTTTCAACTGCCAATCAGAGCGACTTTAGCCACGGGGGGGCTAAGCCATCCCCCCGGGATAAAGTATAGGTCCTTGCGATCCTGCAGCTCCGATGACTTGTCACTGAGCCGATCACCGGAGCTGCAGGACCGCAAACAAGCCATGATGTTATAGAGATGTCATGGGTCGGGAACGCACCGACTTCCATGTCATCTCTATAATGTCATAGGTCGGGAAGGGATTAATGGTAGACCCCAGAAGCAGCAGCTGGACACTGGTAAGTAAGATGTTCTAACTATTCCTACCATCTATCTATCTAAAATAGAAAAAAAAGAAATCAGCACAAACTCCTTATAAAAGACGGTGCAAAAATCCTGAAAATTGCAATGTCCAATGCAAAAACAGTATACTTCCCAAAAACCAGGCAGCACTCCAAAATTTCTTCCAAGATGACAGGTTTAATGTAGCCCCATGTGGTGCAAGTTTCAACCTATATCAGGTCTTTTTCAAGCATCAAGGGATGTATCTATCTATCTATGTCTATCTAGTGTCTATGTCTGTCTATCTATTCTATTCAATTTATCAGATCTGTCTGTCTATTCTTTTCTAACTTTATACAGCATGGGAAAGACCATGTAAGGCTAGGGACTGATTAGCGTTCAGCCCTCAGCCTGCTGGATCTGCTTAAAACGTAGCCTCTGGGGGGAGGGGCATGTCCGGACCTGCATGGGAGAGGACGCATGAATCTGGTGCTCCTGCTCCCAAGAACTTAAACTCGCTCTAAATTAGCCTCTGAGGCCGTGAAATGGGGAAGAAGAAGCCACAAAAACTGCCCAAGGAGACAGGGGCACAGACTCCGGGCACCCTGGATGTTTATTTAACAAAAGGAGGTGCTGCTACACACGCATCTGCTCCGGGGAAGCCGAGGAGCATGATAGCCGCTGGAGAGCCGCCTGCCCTGCCATCAACATCTGCCCCAGCAACCGGCGGTGAGTCAGAGCCACCGCACTGTAGTTCCTCTCAGCCCGCAGCTGTCACCGGGCACTCGGGACCAGTAGTTAAGGGGCAAACCCGGGAGACCGACAAGGGGCGCAAGATGGTGGCTGATGTCGCTGCTCCTTCTTCTCCTCAGGACTTCCCCGCGCTCAGAGTCTTGGATGGGCGGGGGGAGAGGAGCAAGAGATGATTGACAATTCCCCTGTAGGGGAGGTGGAGCTTCAGACAGATGCAGGATCACCGGCCCCCTTCTCTGAGACTCTGCTCTGGCCATAGCCTGCAGCTAGGGACCTCTCCCCTGATGCTCAGAGAGACTGCACCCCAGTGCTGACACCAATTCAACTCCATTATGTGCCCACACATGCTAGAAATCCCATAACAGGTGTCAGGGAGGAGGAAGGGGTTGTGTGCCCCAGCTCAGCCCCCTTTACATCAGAGTTGGAGGAAGATCTTATAGAGGGGCCTATTAACCTGACAGATTGGAGGATGGGGAGCCCAGGCAATGTTACCCTTCATAAGAGACCCCCAGACTCTGGGAAAGACCGGAGAGCCCCTGCAGATCCTGCTGATGGGGATATGTGGAACTCTGCCTGGACAGGGTACAATTGGGCGACCCAGGCCTTGGAAGAACCCAGTCGCCCCCAGAGACCGTCTCGCTCATCACGGCATCCCTTACAGATTCACAGAAGTCCCAGGGAGCTAATTGATAGATTTGAGCCCTTGATCACAGACCCGGGCTCGCCCCATTCACCACAGGAGCACTTATATCCTCCGCCCCCACCTCCTGACTGGTGGCAATACAGTTGCCAACCAAACAAGGTTTTAAATTGATGATTGCGGAGATTAAGAACACCTGTCGTTCAGAACTAGCAGCAACAAGGCGGGAGGTGGTTGCTTTGACTCAGAGGATCCACCAGTTAGAGGAAGACCATAACCAAGCTAGAGAGGTTATAAGACATCTTCAGTCCCAAACCACTGCTCAGGCCTCCATTATAAGAGATCTCGAAAGACTCGTTGAGGATCTAGATAATAGGGACAGACAACAGAACATTAGGGTTAGAGGGGTCCCGGAGACAAGGGATACAGAAGACGTAGCAGGCACTCTACAAAAGGTCTTCAACTCGGTGCTACGCCGCTCAGCGGACCATCCAATTAAAATGGACAGGGCTCATAGAGCTCTGAAACCGAAAAGCTTAACGGAAAACCCTAGAGACATAATCTGTCGCATTACGGACTTTCCCCTAAAATAAGATATTATGGCTAAGGCAAGGCAGCTTAAACAAATTACCCACAATAACACAAAGATACAGCTTTTCCAGGACCTCTCGTGGATTACCCTGCAGCAACGGAGAGCACTGAAACCATTGTTAAACATTTTACAAGATAACCATATTCCCTACAGGTGGGGCTTCCCTTTTAGCCTCTCTGCAAAAAAGGGGTAACGAGTGGCCACCCTGCGAAGCCCAGAAGATTTGGAGTCCTTCTGCCACGCGATGTCCATCGAACAACCGGATCTGCCGGTTTGGTCCATGCCGCTGGGGGTTGCCTCCACTGCAGCAGACTTGGCGTCAGTGTACACCGCGTAAAATGACAAGGAGAGCTCCTAGGAGGGAGGACCCGTTGTAATTGGTGACTATAGCATACATTGGCTGGCTTGACTGCTTATTCTTCTCCCTTACCTCCCCTGTATACGGGATTACATATATATGTATGTATTGATCTTGGCCCCTTTATAGGAACTTGCAGATCTTGGGAGCGGGATTTTGTGTGATAACTGCTCTTGCAGGTTCGACGTATACCCCACAGACTAGAGTCGTGTTACTGATTTCACAAATTGTTCAGTAGTGCAGGAGAACTTAGTGGTCGCCATAAGCGACTAACACTATACTATACTTGACTCTCATTTTGGGACTACATGGTGTTGTCCTATAGTACTCATCTGATGTTTTTTCTTGATATTTTTCTTTCTCTTTTAACGTTCAGTTATGTTACTTGTGCTCTGATATGCAGTACATATATGTTCTCACTTTCTCAGCCAAACCCTCGCAACAATGTTCTCAGAATTTACGAATCTGTCAAGCTTCCATCCATGTCCCCTTTGAATGCTCTGGGTACATCTTTATTCTATAATAGCTAAGCTATTCACTCTCAAGGTCAAGGGTCTAAACTCAAACCTAAAGAGAAGGCTTGCTCTCCGGAGATGCAGGAGTCCAAAGCGGATATTGTGTTTCTGCAGGAGACGCATCTTTCGGGGATGGGGTCCTTTAAATTTGCACACCATTGGTTTCCTACTACATTATCTGCCATGGCTAAGAATAAAACGTCCGAAGTGGCGATCTTGATTTCCCGCCACTGTGCATTTCAGGTAACTAACTCAGAGATGGATCCTCAGGGCAGATTTGCCATTGTCTATAGGAACATAGCGGGAATACCAATTATGTTGTGCAATATATATGCCTCTAATTCTAATCAGATAAAGTTTGTAGCTTCAGTCTTAGCCCGCTTGCACCCTGAACGGGGAATGGCCCAAATAATTGGCGGTGATTTTAATATGGTATTCTCGGAAACAAGAGACAGATTAGTTACTATGTCTCCCCACCATAGAAGTATGAAAACGGAGTGTGTTTCTATTGGTTTTCGGAAATTAATACGTAGATACACATTGTATGGTTTATGGCGTATTGATAACCCAACGGATAGGAGGTATACATTTTACTCGCACCCCCATGGTTCCCACAGTCATATAGATTATTTTTTTGGGGACGTGATTTCCCTGCGTTCACTGACATCTGCGTCCATAGGCACTATAACATGGACCGATCATGCCCCTCTGACAATTGACCTCAAATTAACGCCTAATCCACCTAAATTAAACCATTGGAGATTAAACGAGTCCCTTTTGACTAATAAAGACACGAGAGATAAATTGAGGATGTCTCTTATAAATTACTTCATCGAAAACGTTCCCTCTTCTCCCTCACTATCTGTCCTGTGGGAGGCTCATAAGGCGGTTTTCAGGGGAGAGTGCATTGCATTATCATCCAGGATTAAAAATGATGCTAAATCCCAATACCTTAAAATTGAACGGGAGTTGAGGGACGCGGAGGCATGATTGCTGACTCACCCCACCAAACTACTTTTGAAGGAGGTAATTGATCTGAGAAGCCAACTAAAAATCATTTCCCACGGCAAGGTGGAGGTTCTTCTTAGATACTCCAGAGAGAAATTCTATGAGTATAGTAACAAAGCACATACGATGCTAGCTAGGAGATTGAGAGAACAGGCTACCAATAACTCCCCGTACGGTATTAAGGATCCATCGGGTGTGATTCATTATGACCCGGTTAAGATAGCTGATATATTTTATGACTACTACTCTTCCCTCTACTCCCTTCCATTCACTTCACACCAAACCCAGAGAGAACATAGCCATCCAGGATTGGGTTATCTCACATCGTGTCACCTCCCTAAATTATCCTAGTCCGCAGTATATGACCTAAATCAGAAAGTTACAGCGGAGGAGATTGAGGAAACCATAAAACAACTACCAAGCCGCAAGGCGCCGGGTAATGACGGGTTGCCATATCTTTATTATAAAACCTACATGGATGTGTTGTCCCCCTCATATGGTCTCACTGTTTAACCATTTCATGGAGGGGGAGCAATACCTGACTCAAATATTCATTCCTATATTACCGTAATTCCAAAAGAAGGGAAAGACCCGATGGAATGTGCAAGCTACCACCCAATCAGTCTGTTAAACTCTGATCTCAAAATTTTCACCAAACTATTGGTGGAATGGCTGGGGACGTGGCTTCCACATCTGATTCATGAGGATCAGGTGGGATTTGTGCGCCCACCCAAAAGGCGGGCGATTATACCAGGCGTATTGTGGATCTGATTGAGGTGGCCAACAGGGAGGGGATGGAGGCCCTTTTGCTGAGTTTAGATGCAGAGAAAGCTTTCGACAGGCTGGATTGGTCAGTTATGTTCCGCTCTCTTCACCATTTTTGCCTGTCGGGGCCTTTTGTTAAAGCACTGAGGGGTCTGTATTCGTCGCCCACTGCTCTGGTTCGCCTTCCTAATGCCCACTCTAGAGACTTGCCCATAAAAAATGGAATGCGTCAGGGATGCCCCCTTTCTCCCCTGCTCTATGTCCTAAGAATTGAACCGCTTGCTGCGCAGATTAGGAGTAACCCTGATATCCTGGGGATCCAGCTTAAAAATAGAACATTCAAAATTGCCCTGTTCGCGGACGATGTGATTCTCTCCTTGACAAATCCCATTACTTCTCTCCCTAATCTAAATGCAGCTATCACATCCCATGCAAAGTTGTCGGGCTACAAAATTAACTCTGCGAAAACTGAAGCTTTACCCATAAATATCCCAGATTCTAAACTTCACCTCCTTAAACAATCCTACAACTATACATGGCGCACAACATCCATACGCTGTCTGGGGATCAATGTGACCTCTAGTTATAAAACATTATTCCAAGCCAATTTTCCACCCCTAATACATAAGGTAGAATCCCAGCTTAACAAGTGGTCGGCCCTTCAGATTTGGCTCCTAGGTAGGGTTGCGGCTATTAAAATGTCCAATCTCCCTCGCTTTTTATATCTATTTGAAACACTATTGGTTAGAGTACCCGTCGCAACTTTAAAAAGAGTCCAGTCGTCATTAATGAAGTTCATATGGCACTCGGGTAGACACTGTATACTGGACTCGGTCCTCTGTGCGTCAAAACAGGAGGGAGGTGTTGCCCAGATATTATGCTGTATTACTATACAAAGCATTTGCGCCATTTGTCCCATTGGTCGGTATTGCCGGCATGTACTAGATGGGCAGTGGTGGAACAGTTCTGGCTGGCCCTCTACCACCCTGCCTCATTGATATGGGGCACACCCTCGGAGATTTCCTCTGGACAGTTGCTGCGCCCAATGGCTTTTACCAGAGACATTTGGAGTAAGTGCAGAATTAAATTTCAGTTGGCGGCGCACGCCTCTCTCCTGACACCTTTTCTCTATAGCCCGCAATTTTCGGAGGCTATGGATGCTACCACAATGTGTAAATGGGCTGGGGCAGGCCTTTTTTGTTTTTGTGACATACTAAACCCGCTTACATGCAAGCCAAGACCATTCGCCAAATTGCGCTTGCTATATAAGTTGCCGGAAAGTTTATGTTTCTCGTATTGGCAAATACTTCATTACTACACGTCGGTCATGGGGCCCAAAAAGCACTCAGGTCCAAACCAATTTGAAAACCTTTGCTCTCGGGAGAGCCTCTACAAGGGGCCTTATATCGAATATATACACCATTTTGAATTCTCATGGGAGGTGGGGTCCCATTAGACATAATTATATGACGAGATGGGAGAATTGGCTGGGGCGAGAGATCTCTAGCCAGATGTGGAGGGTGATATGGGATACAACCTTTAGGACGTCAATTAACACAATGTACAAAGAGAATCAGATGAAAGTACTGATGACATGGTATTGCACGCCCAAACTCCTCTATAAGTTTAGCCCAACTATACCTGATAGCTGCTGGAGGTGTGCTCAGAGCAAAGCATCTTGGTTTCATATTTTCTGGTCCTGCCCATTGATTTGTGGTTTTTGGGGATCAGTTGTGACAGAGGTGTCCCGGGTTCTGGACCATCATCTACACCTAGACCCGACTACTTGCCTGCTAAACCTTTTCCCCCTGGGTTTGAATAAATCTGGGAGTATACTTTTACTACATCTTATCACAGCTGCGAAATGCATGATATCTCTTAATTGGAAGAAGAGGGCCCCACCCTCGATATCTGACTGGTATGCACGAATAAGATATTCGATTAATGGAGCACTTGATTGCCACACTCCATAACTCAATGGACAAATATACCCGAACTTGGCAGATGTGGGACATTTATGTAGATTCACTACAGTTGTAAAGAATAGAGGACATACGCTGAGACTAATGGCTACTTGCAATAAGGAGTGTACATGTGACTGTACTGCCATATTCTGTGTTATGTTCTTATTGTTGAAAAAATTAATAAAAATTAATGTTGAAGAAAAAAAAACAAAAACGTAGCCTCTGGCAGGCTTAGCGCATAGCGTTATCAGCATGTACCGCTATGCGCCACCTGCCTATGTATCCCTATGGCAACATGATGCTTACCGCAGTCACTGGCTCCACAGAGAATCCCCGGACATGCACTATTGCAGAGCACACAGGAAAATGCTGCAAACCGCATTTCCTGTGCGCTCTGCAATAGCGCATATCCGTGGATTCTCTGCGGAGCCAGTGGCTGCAATAAGCATCATGTCACCATAGGGATACATAGGCAGGCAGCGCATAGCGTTATATGCTGATAACGCTATACGCTCTGCCTGCCTGGGACTAAGTTTTTAATGGATTCAGCAGGTTTAGCGCAGACGCAGGTCAGACCCTAGCCTTACAAACACATTGCACATGGACAGCACACGGATATCACACTAATCGTAGCTGAGAAAAAAACGCACAATCGCATTGCACTAACATGCCACATGGATCAAAAAACGGATGTCACTCATCCTACTCTCCTGGATGAGAAATAGTCAGATTTTTCATAGGCTCGTGTGTTTCCAGCCTAAAGGAGAGACTACTCATGCAAACTATGATCTACAGTCAATTCACCATCCATAACGCCATTCAGACTTAACAACTACATCACATGAAATTATTGGTGTTGTAAAAATAAAAAATAATAATATGAAAACAACATTAACATTCACTATAACGTTCTTCATTTCTTGTATGTTTTTGGTGATCCACCTTATAATATTTCAGATGTTGCAGATGATTCACCGAACTGTAACCATACTTCTTGGTATAAGCAACAATAAAAAATCCTGTGTAGGGTAGATATAATATATCCAGTGCATTGAACATCTGCATGTACACATAACCAGTGTTTAACACTCATAGTTTTGTAGATCATAAACACATATGAAGTCTAAGTAGTAAAATGTGTAAAAGTATTTCACAAGAATATGTACATGTGGTGCGTGCACTACTAGCATACGGTACACATGGGAAATGTATTTGACCTCCCATTGCTCCTCTGCAGCCACAGACTCTTGTGTCAGTGGCTGTGATGCTGTGATTCAGTGTGTCAGTGGTAAATAATTTAGATACAAAAGTGTCTAAAATCATCAGTTTGTATCCATCACTTATGACTGCTTTTTTTGTGTTCAAGACAGAGGCATCATGACTAGTGTTGGGCTATTAGAGGTTGGGTTTGTCATTCACATCAAGCTGAACTGTGATTAACAGCAAAAAAGAAAAAAAATGATATCTACAGTACTCAGGTGTTTTTATCCTGTCATTCTAAGGGCCAAAATTCAATTCTCCAATTCCCCTACATAGACATTAAAAAAACACAGCTGCAATTTCTTACCTTTTATTCTGAACTTGTTAAAATAACACCTATTTCAGCAAATGAGAGAGAAGCTGGGATGTCATCCTGATTCCATTAAGGTACCTTTACACGCCGCAACTGCAGTGTAGCAACTGAGAGGCAATCGGGATTTCAGTCACGGTTGTCTTGAAATTGCTACGAAGTTGCGGCGTGTAATTAGGGAAAGTGATCGTGATTTTCGAAGTTGCTCCCAGTTGCGGTTTCAGAGCATTGTTCTAAAACCAGAGGCAACCCTGAAGTTAATTGCCCTGGTTTTGGCGTGTGAACGGGTGATAGGGATGGAATCTGAGTCGCCTAGTGATTTCCCAGAGGCGTGCCACAGCGTGCTGGATACCACGCCCCATCAGCGATGATTAGTGGGGGCTACTGTGTTACCATTGGCTGTCCATGCACAGGGCGCCATATTTAAAGAGCTGTGGCGTCATGTATTGCAATGGCGTCATGTATTAGCCAGCCTTCCTGTGCAGGCTGGCCAATCATGACGCTATTGCGTTGTCTAATCAGCGTGTTTGTGGCGCGGAATACACAACTCTGTCACGCCTATATTCTACCGGCACAGAACATGTACGCCCACATTCCCCTACTGATTGCGGTGTGTGAAGCGGCGTAGGGATTCAACTGGATGTTTCCCGCAGGAAAAAAGGTACCCTTAAGGGTATGTGCCCACAGGGCGTTTTTTAAGCAGTCCTGAATGCAGCAAAACCTGAGGATCCTAGAGTCCTTGACAGGAGATTAGCTATGATCTTGTCTGCGTTTTTTACGTGTTTTTTTGTGCGTTCTTTGTGCGTTTTTCCTGCGTTTTTGATAGCTGCGTTTTTCCTGCGTTTTTTCCCATTGACTTCAGCAAAAACGCAGGAAAATAATTAACAGGTCAATTCTTTCCCATCCGCACCAAAATGCAGGTATTTGACAGTTCTTGACACTTGTAAAACCAATGTGTGGGCACAGCGTTTCTGTGAAACACATTGGTTTTGCTGGGAATCAGAACCGCAGGAACAAATTAGCATAAATTACCATAAAACCAATGGTTTTCTGCATGCAGAAACCGCAGGAATAACGCAGCAAAAACGTCCTGTGGGCACATACCCTAACTTTTCCCCCCTGAGCCTGTTTTCACCTTCATAATCAGGCCAATTTTTTCAATTCTGACCAGTGTCTCAGTTTTACAATATTTTCAAAACCATTTCTTTTTAGGAACCACATCACATTTGAGGTGACTTTGAGGGGCCTATATACCAGAAAACACCCCAAAGTGATACCATTCTAAAAACTTCATATTTCAAACTGTACAAAACCACACTCAAGATTATTAACCCCTTAGTGATGGAACCAATTTTCACCATAATGACCGTACAAATTTTACAATTCTGACCCGTATCAAATTTTTAAAATGTTGCAATTTTCAAACTTTGAATTTTTATACCGTTAAACCTGAGAGTAATGTCACACAAAATCTATTATAATAAAAACCTTAAGGCTACTTCCGTCAGGATGTAACGGTATGTTACGTCACATCCTGGCTGAAGTAGCCTGTACACCCACTGTGGGTGTTCTAATATGGCTGCCCGCACACATACACACACACCATCCCCATGCACTGTTGGTTATACTTACCAACGGCCCTGCGTCTTCCCCCACCTGGATCCTCAGTCCTCCGTTCCGCCGACATGTCGCCGCTCCCAGAGGACTGGATCTAATATGGTGTCCGGGAAGTCTCGCGAGACCTCCCGGACACCATCTTGGACAAAGTATGTCGCCGCCCCCGGAGGACTGGATCCAATATGGCGTCCGGGAAGTCTCGCGAGAGTTCCCGGACGCCATTTTGGAAGATGGTGGGGACGGCGGAGCGAAGATGTGGCGGCGGGGAAGATGATGACCCGGTGGTAAGTATGGCAGGCAGAATGCCTCCATCCTCTGCTGACCACTCTGCCCACCGCACTGCGCTGACCGCTCTGCCCACCACACTGCGCTGACCACTCTGCCCACCGCACTCACTGCTAACCACTGAGCCACCGTACAGTGCTAAACACTGAGCCACCGTACAGTGCTAAACACTGAGCGACCATACTTTGCTATCCACTAAGCCACCGCGCAGTGCTAACCACTGAGCCACCGCGCAGTGCTAACCACTGAGCCACCGTATACTCTGCTAACCACTGAGCCCCTGTATACTCTGCTAACCACTGAGCTGCCGTAAGTGCTCCATCCTCCTCACCCCGCCGCTTTGACCTCCATCCTCCTCCCACCGCTCTGTGCTCCGTCCTCCCCTGCCTGTGCCGTTCCATCCTCCTCCACCGCTTCCTCCTCCTTTCTTTGTCCTCCTCCCCTCTGCCACTCCATCCTCCGTCCTCCCCCTGCCTGTGCTGCTCCATCCTCCCCCACCCCGCCGCTTCGTCCGTTGTCCTCTTCCCCCCTGCCGCTCTGCTCCATCCTCCCCCTGCCGCTCCTTCCTCCCCCTGCCTGTGCTGCTACATTCTCCCACACCCTGCCGCTCCATCCTCCCTCCCCCCTGCTGCTCTGTCCTCCCTCCTCCTCCCTGCCATGCTCGCCGTCCTTCCCTGCTGCTCCTTCTTCAAAGTTCCTCCCAATTCAGCCATCACCGCCTTTCCCATGCAATCTCTATTTCTATATTCTAGAATACCTGATGCGTTAGAATTGGTCCACCATCTAGTAGTTAATAAATAACATTTCCCACATGTCTACTTTACACCAGCACAATTTTTGAAACAAAATATTTTTTTGTTAGAAAGTTAGAAGCGTTCAAAGTTTATCAGCAATTTCTCACTTTTACAGCAAAATTTACAAAACCATTTTTGGGGAAATTTTTGAAGTCACTTTGAGTGGCCTATAGCGGACAGGATTCTCTCCCCTCTTGTACCTGTATGACCTGATTATCCACATTTATTTTACTTGTATTTGTCTGCCCTTTCCTCATGTAAGGCGCCATGGAAACTAATGCCGCAATATAAATAAAATAATAATAATAATATAGGACAGAAAATAAATAAAAGTGACACTATTCTAAAAACTACACTCCTCCAACCTGTGGCGTGACTAGAGTCCGATGGGCCCCGGTGCAAAATTTAGACCTGGTTTCCCCCACACACGTTGATTAGTTGTATGGGCCCTGTTTAACGTTCTAAATTCTATAACGATCAACGCATTGACCCCTCTCACCTTCATTATGTATTAATGTCCCTCATCCTGGAATATGGCCCTCATCATGGTATATGTGTCCCCTGTCCTGGTATATCTAGTCTACCTCCTCCCTGCACCATAGTCCTCCAATTATTATAGTGCATCCCCATATTCCTCCATATATTACAATGTTCCCCATAGTCCTCTATGTATTATAATGCATCCCATTGTCCCCCATTCATAAGGTAGCCCCATAGTCATCCAATTATAATTATTATTATCCCACCTCCATATAGTATAATGCAGCCGCAAAGCCCTCCATACAGCGTAATGCAGCCTCATATTCCGCCATATAGTAAAATACACCCTCAAAGTCCTCCATATGGTATAATGCAGCCTCATAGTCCTCTATACAGTATAATGCAGCCTCACACCCCTCATTATAGCATAATGCAGTCTCAAAGCCCTCAATATAGTATAAGGCAGCCTCATAGCCCTCCACATAGTATAATGCAGCCTCATATCCATACAGTGCAGCCTCCTCTCTCCATATAGTGCAGCCTCCTCTCTCCATATAGTGCAGGCTCATCTCTCCATATAGTGCAGGCTCATCTCTCTATATAGTGCAGCCTCAACTCTCCATATAGTGTCGCATCCACTCTCCATATAGTGCAGCCTCATCTCTCTATATAGTGCAGTCTCATATAGTGCAGCCTTCTCTCTCTATATAGTGCTGCCTCCTCTCTCCATATAGTGCAGCCTCATATAATGCAGCCTCCTTTCTCCATATAGTGCAGTCTCATCTCTCCATATAGTGCAGTCTCATATAGTGCAGCTTTCTCTATATATAGTGCAGCCCCATATCTCAATATAGTGCAGCCTCATCCAGGGCCGTAACTAGTGGGGGGAGCTGGTGGGACTTTTGCCCCGTGCGCCATTGTCAGAGGGGGCGTTGTCGGGCCTCCTGCTGCTGCAGCGCCCAGCGGCCGATATCAAGGTCTCTCCATGGTGCCTCGCTCCCCCGCAGACAGTTGTGTCTCTGCTGACATCGGGAGCAGAAGATCTGCCGCACGCTGCTTGCCGGCTCCTGCAATCAATTGTGCGCGACCGGCGCACACACAATTGAATCCTTACCAGGGCCAGGCTGATTCCCAGGGGCACTTCCGGTCAGCTGATCACGCTGCCACAACGTCACACGGCGCCAGTGGAGAGGGGCAGGCGCGGCCAATACAGGTGGCGGTGGCGCGGTGCTACAGTAGTTCAGTCACAGAGTGACAGTCAGCATTGGATGAAGGCTGAAGACACCGTGACCAAGGCAGCTTGTGTAATTAAAGGCGGGGGGAGATTTGAGGGATAATAAGAAGTGACACAAAATGAGGGATATGGATGCAGGATGAATATGAAAAGCTATGGGGGGGTGACTAGACTAGAGCCACAAAATGGGGGCTATGGATGCAGGATGAATATGACAAAGCTATATGGGGGATGACTAGAGCCACAAAATGGGGGCTATGGATGCAGGATGAATATGACAAAGCTATATGGGGGATGACTAGAGCCACAAAATGGGGCTATGGATGCAGGATGAATATGACAAAGCTAATGGGGGATGACTAAGCCACAAAATGGGGGCTATGGATGCAGGATGAATATGACAAAGCTATATGGGGATGACTAGAGCCACAAAATGGGGCTATGGATGCAGGATGAATATGACAAAGCTATATGGGGATGACTAGAGCCACAAAATGGGGACTATGATGCAGGATGAATATGACAATACACATCAAATTCAAAATGGTGGTGGTGACAGGGTGGGGGGGGAATAATTCTTGCCCCGGTGCCAGAAAGCTAGATACACCTCTGGCCTCATCTCTCTATATAGTGCAACCTCATAACTCTCCATACTGTATAATGCACCCCTCCCCCCCCCCCCCTTCTCTAGCCACCTTGTACTCAAAAAAAAAATCTGTACTTACCTCTCCCCGTTCTCCAACTGCTCTGCTCTCCTTTGCTGAAGACTCGTGAGGCTGTAGTGCCGGTGTGCGTTCCACTGTGGAATGCATAAAGAAGGAAGTGCCACCTACTATTGTGGAAGAGGCAGCACAGTGGAACGCAGGCCGGCACGGCTGTGGCTCCCCCTCCCCTCCTCTACCTGACACATGGGCCCCAAAGTGGCATGTTTTGCCGCGCGGTCACATGGATGTGTGTCCTTGGAGAACCGCTGCGTAAAAGCAGGAATACGCGGCTATTACGCCGTGTGTGAACGTAGCCTAACCAATAACCTATTTCTATATTGATGCTGCCCAGTCCGCCGCTAAAGATTGGCTGCATAGCTGACATGTTCCCTAAATTGGAACATCACTGTAGAAGACGGAGTAGCAGGAAATAGCGACTGCACAGCTTTGTAATGGGCACGGCATGTGAGTGGCCAATATTATTTTTTTTTTACCATTGCTACTCTTTTGTAAAAATAAAAATGTTACTTCCCACAAAAGCTCTTTAACACAAGTTAGCATTTTTAATTTTCTGAGATAATGACTTTTGGGTTTTCATTGGCTGTAATTCATAATCATCAACATTTACAGAAATAAACACTGGAAATACATCACTCTATTTGTAATGACTCTATATAATATATGCACTTAACTTTTGTATTGAATTACCAAAGAAAAAAATTTTACTTTTCGATGATATTCTAGTTCATTAAGATGCACCTGAATGTTTTCCCAGACTTTATATTACTACCACTGGATATACCGAATTATTTTTAAGGGTTATTGCCATCTTATCCTTTCCTGACTGAGACAGAAAAAACTCCATTCAGCGCTAAACACTGGAGATGTATCTACAGAGAAGCTGAGCTATGTTGGCTCTTTAACACCCACAGAAATTAATGTAAATTATGAAACTTCATAGAACTTTAATGGTGTAATTTTCTTTATTGATATTTGTAATTTAGTATGGAAACTTGGACTATTGATGCTATGCATTGCACAGTGCTACGTTTTGTAACTGCGCAACAGCTATACAGAAACTAGTCTGAAAATGCCATGTAGGTCAGTCCTATAAGTACATGGGCTGGGGAAGACGATTATAAGGAAGAATGTGGTATCTGATAACGATTGACACCAGAAACTTTCAGAGCTGGATAACCAGAGAGAAAGTAAGAGGATTGTGTAAGTAATGTTGAATTGTGTGGTTTATCGGAATAACACCTGCAAGTGTAACCTTGTCAATGAAGAGAGCCAGTACTTATACAGTATTGTGTCACACGCTGTGGCTTTGGTCTGAAGTGGGTGGGTTGTTCTGGAAAGCAATTCATCAAAAGGACGGCCTCCCCCATCCACACATACACGTGAGGGAGAAATTTCTGCAGGAGCACACAAGTGATATGACACACAGTGCCATGTCCAGTGACACATGTACTGTCCGAAGCATCCTTGCTAGTAAAAAAATACCTACTATCTGTTGACCGTCTTCTGTTGTAGATTTGACAATGGTAAAAAAAATTGGCCAGGACTTTCCTTAAATAAAAAGCAATTACACAATGTTGCTGATTGATACTATAAATTATATCAATCATTATAATTGGAACGTTTGCTAAAATTTTATTTTCACTCCTCTTGAGTTTGTTACTGTAGTTTAGATGTCTGTGTGTATTGTATAATATTGTATCAGATATACAGACAGCCGATTCAAACGTTTTTCAGTAATGTCTTTTATTGGTTTGGGCGGTTTCAAGATACCTGACAAGACCACTACAAATGATGTAATGCTGTAGTGCCGTAATATGGACTTTTGTAAATTGTTCACTGAGAGTAAAGCTTTGGAAGGTTATGGGAACTATGCAGTTTGTCCCTACTAGATATTAGAGGGGTAAAAGTTTTACTATATAGCCACTTGAAGTGGGTCCTGAATAAATGTTGAAAAGGAATATGGCAAATGGAAGAATGCAATTAATGCACCAATGGCTCACCCATTCAATCCAACAATATACAGTAATGTTAGAGGCATAACATGAATGCTAAAGCTCAGCCAAGTACATATAATAATGGCAGCATCGGTCTACATAGTTGGACAAAGTAACCATGGAGCAGATAGTGTGGTTGTTACGCATGCTGAGGGGGTGAATGGACCCATGAGCCGTGACACTGAACTCCCCTGGAGGAGCAAGCCTGGGAGGGCTACCGAGACTTATACTGAAAGTACAGGAGGTGAATGCAGACTTAGCTTTTAAGTGGTCGCCAGGTAAATCACCAAGAGGTCTAAATGTAATGACTGCTCACACCGGGGGGGTCGGCTCAAGCGGACAGAGTATCTAGAATAGATGGTACAGCAAGATAGCAGAAGCTGGTCTGTAGCAGGATTCTGAGGCGGCAAATAGGTGCAGGCTTGTACACAGCACGACAGAAGCAGGTAGGTGCAGACTTGAGTAGCAAGGCAAGTGCACAGCACCTTTAGGCTTGATGTATGGCAGGACTCTAGGATGAAACATGTGGCGCCACTGCGGACCGGTCGCCACGAGATGGCTCAGCAGCTGGGATTGGATAGTCGGTCACCCCACACATACGCCCAAAACATCCCCCGATCCCAAGTCTAAGTTACTTCATATCTAGCAACGGGATATCAGGAGGAGCCAGGTGGGGGTGGAATGTAGGACAGAACCCGGTAAGGGGTGGAGAAGACACAACAAAAAGGAACGCACAACTCCCACGTTCAAGTTAGTTTGGAGGGAGAAGGAAAGGTCAA
>JARQOC010000003.1:567514148-567533106 GCA_033576535.1 Allobates femoralis
TATAGCCTATTCCAGATGAATTTGAGCGGAGTGTGAATGATTAACATTTATTAAGACATGATGTAGCATTTTGTTATAGCTTTCATCACATTATGTCCTCCTAAATCTAATACACGCTGCTCCAGGATAATACATCTCACCTATTGTGTTTGGTATTGGGAAATCTGTTTTCTGTTTCTAACGTTTAGCTCTAATTATGTTGTATTTATACTAAGACATCTGAAGTGAAATGCCCTCAGAGTGTACATCTTTGGTAATTCAGCCGAGACAGGAAGTGCAGCACAGACATCATTAGTAGTCAGTCTACATTATTTTATATTTTCCCGTTCGATAGACTTGCACATCTGAGCCTTTAGCCCTGTATTTCTCTGTGCCTGAGCTGTTGTTTACTCTGCTTGCTATAATCTCCGAAAATGGCCCACACTGTCTCCTCCTGTTTGATCATGTGTACAGCACATGCAAACTGACAGCAGAAAGTAATTAATTGGTCAAGCTAATCTGACCATCCATTTCATTGAAGGGACTGTGTTTTAACCCGTTGCTAAAAACAAAACACAGTGTACTTGAACTCACAGGGTAAGTTTCCACAGTGAGTATTTGGTGCTAATTGATGCTGCGTGTTTTGACAGTGCAAAAAACGAAGCGTCTTACAGTTACTTGCAAAGTGGGTAGGATTTATATAAATCTCGTGCCCACTGTGCATAACATCAAAGTTCCTTTGTGACAAAATCTCCGACGGAACCTCTCACTACAATGAGGCGGATGGAGTCACTTTGGATTCCATTTGGTCACGGTTATGGCAATGTCCCATCATTTTAGGTATCTTTTAGCGCACAAGTGTGGTCGACCACAGTTCTGTAAACACTGGAAAATATGAATTTCACTGTAACAGACAAATATATATAGCAGAGTGCCGCTGTTTTTTCTGTTACAATTAGTGATGAGTGAGCACTAAACTGCTCGGGTGCTCGAGGCTCGGGTCGAGCATATTGAGATGCTCAGGTGCTCCACCCAAGCACCGATCTTAATGTTAATCTATGGGGAACCCGAGCATTTTTCCGGCGGTGTCAGCGCGGGAGCTTTATATGAGTAGTTCAAACAAGCTAGCTTCACAGGTTAGCCCACAGAGTATGGAGTCCTGGCTGACACCTGTATAGAGGTACGTTCACACACAAGCAGGTTTTAAATGCATACATCAGTTAGGGACTGCCTCTGTTTGGGCAACGGTGACGAGGTGAGGCAGCTTAGGGTATGTGCACATCAGTCGTTTTGTGGGCTGGTTTTGAGCGTTTTCCGTTGGCGGTTTCCTCTGATTTATGTTAATTTATGTTAATCCTAGCCACCGGTTGGATTAACATGCTACTCAATGGAGTTTAGAAAACGCTGTCTACATTAGAACGGTTTTTTTCTGGTCGTTTTCAGTTTATTCACCGGTTTTCCACCGGTTTTCAAAGATAGAGCAAGTGACGTCTTTTGAGCGTTTTTCCAGTGGTTCTAGCTTACAAGTGCCCAAAAAACCGGCCTAAAAACGCTAAGAAAAACCGCCAGAAAACCGCCGACAAAACGCTGTATAAACGCTATAAAACCGGTCGGAAAAAGCTCAGAAAACGCTAAAAAAACGATGGACACTGCTGAGGTCAGAAAACTCAGTTTCTGCCATTCTCCACCGGTTTTAGGACGGTCTGCAAAGATGCAGAAACGTCAGATGTGCACATACCCTTATAGTATATTTTTTGCAAAAAACGTACAAACCAATAGCCCTGTTTTTAACACTTTTTTTTGACAGCACTTCCTGAAAATTGGAAATTTTATTATAGCAGAGTGCTTTTTGTGTGACTCTTCTGCTGATTTTTGCACCTTGTCTTTGTAGGGGGGGTTGAGTAGTTTTTTCTTCATCTCATTAGACTTGTAACTCCTATTCCTTTCTGAAATCCTCCTTTAACCTCTCCACCAATTACAGAGTTCCTTCTCCCTTAAATCCTTCCCAAACTCTTCTATTGTCTCCTTTCCTCTCTCAATCTAGCTCTTTCAGCTTTCCCTCACTCCTTCTTCCCTTCCCTTTACTGGGTGTTCCCCTGTCGGGATGGAGCAGCTAAATGTCGGGTCCCTCAATGTCAGGGGTATTAATGTTCCCCAGAAGAGATCCCAGATCTTGTACAGCATGCATAAAAAAAGAATTCACATACTCCTTGTACAGGAGACACATTTCAAAACAGGCCATGTCCCCATACTGAGAGACAGATATTACACCACCTGGACACATAGTTCAAGCCCTGAATCAAAATACAAGGTTCTTGACTCTGTTATAGACGAGGAAGGAAGATACATATTTCTGACATTGAGTGTTAATTCCCATGGATTTACTATTGTCATTTGGTATCTCCCGAAGGCGGCCGTCACACGCTGAGATATCTCTAGCGATATTGTAAGCGATCACGTGCACGCGCGATCGCTATCAATATCGCTCACATCGCTGGTGAGCTGTCACACAGACAGACTCACCAGCGATGTGGACAGCGATCTCGCTGGTAACTATGGTACACATCGGGTAACTAGGGCCGCGCGTCGCTTAGTTACCCGACGTGTACCATAGTTACCATCTCCCAGCATAGGCTCTGCCGCTGGGAGATCGTTCATCGTGGTGTCATACACCACGATGAAGCAGATCGCTAAATCGTTCATCGCTAGATGTGAGCTCCGGAGCTCAGATCAGCGATGTCACGATCAAGCGATTTCACATCGTAAATCGCTTGATTACATGCAACGATTTCTTGCCCGATATCGCTTAAGCGATCAAAAAGGAGATCGCTTAAACGATATCGGGCAAGAAATCGTTGCGTGTGACGGCCGCCTTACAGAGATCCCACGGGATACTCTGTGAACATTTTGTCATTTCTAACAGAATTTGCGGATGGAACAGTGGTGGGAGGGACTTCAATTTCACGCTAGACCCTAGAATTGCCACATCCTCAGGCCATAGTTTCCTATCCTATAAGAAGATAAAAGCATTCAAGAGAACCATACAGGGACACCGCCTGGACATCTTCTGCTCCACGAGTTTCTGCTCCCTGAGCTCGCCTTAGGAAACCTGAGTTACGGTTTGACAGTTGTACTGCCCGCGTGGCGATAACTACATCCCTCAGAGAGGGATTAGACTTATTTTTCCCCCACTCACTCCACCTACAGCCATATAGATATGATCTTGATCTCCCAGGGGGCTCTGTCATGGCAGATCCGGGCCTCAATTGGACTTTGTGTGTGGTATGATCATGCGCCAGTCTTTCTATCATTTAATATCACGGATAGTTCCAAGAGACCTTTCACTGACTCCACAGCCTTGCCCGGCTGCATCTTTATTAAGCCCTCAAGTGGAGGGTTAATAAAGATGCAGTCCCTAAATGTGTTTTTTTTATTTTTCTTTTATGCATTTCTCAAAAAAAATTTGACATGGACTATGCCATATTTTTGTATGCCAGCTAGGTACAGCAGGCAGGAGCGGTCTGCACCTAACCCCCAGCTGCCTATTTGAACCTGGCTGGACACAACAATATAGGGAGGCCCTTTTTTTCATGAATTTCATGAAATAATAATTAAAAAATACATGGGGCTTTTGCGCTATTTTGGTGTCCAGCCAGGTACAACTAGGCAGCTGGGGGCTTGAGTCCACAGCGTAGGGTGGCCCAAGCTTTCTGGGCCCCTCTTACTGCGAATTGCAGTCCGCAGCCGCCCCAGAAAATTGCACATCAACTCATCTAGGGCACTGGTGCAGTGGCTCACTGGGTAATAATGGGGTTAGGGCCAGCTTTGTATTATCAGCTGGCCCTAAGCCCGAAATTCATGGGGCCACACCAATATTAGACATGACCACCATGAATTTCTAGTAAAGTATTAAAAAAAAACACAACACAGCAAAAAAATATTTTATTAGAAATAAAACAAAAAAACACAGAGACTCCATCTTTATTAAAGAATTTCCCCCACCGACGTAGTACAGGGTCGAGAGTACTGCGACGTCCAATATGGATCCAATGTCATCTGATCGGTTTGTTTGCTGGCAAACCAATCAGATTATCAGTGTCAGGTTCAAGGACCTGAATCAGCTGTCAAACCAGCTGTGTTTAAATTTCCCGCGCTGACCCCAACAGCTGATGTCAGGGCGGGAGATCTAAATACAGCTGATCTGACAGCTATTTAAATTTCCAGCACCGACATCACCTATTGGTGTCTGTGCGGGAAATTTAAACAGCTGTCAGATCAGCTCTGTTTAAAGCTCCCGCGCCGACACCGCCGGGAGATGAGCAGCGCTAGCCGCCGGGAGACGAGCGACGAGCTTTAAACACAGCTGATCTGACAGCTGTTTACATTTCCCACGCCGACACCGAACAGCTGATGTCGGCGCGGGAAATTTAAACAGCTGTCAGATAAGCTGTGTGCCGCCGGCTTAAGCACAGCACGGTCAGGTCTGATATAGACCTGATGGCGCTGTGCGGCCAGGCAATCACTGTAATGCCGCAACCAACGTGACTGTGGCATTACAGTGTGTTGCAGCCAATCCCTGCATGTGGGCTGGCTCTGTAAAGAGCGCCAACATGCAGGGACAGGGACCGAAGCATGAGCCCAAGCATCCCGCCAGTACCCGGCGAGCTCCGAGCATCCCGAGCACTGAGATGCTCGGGCGAGTACCGAGTACCGGCAAGCATGCTTGCTCATCACTAGTTACAATGTATCGTGTTCGTCGTTGCACCTGTGCACACTGATAGGATTGAGTGCCACAGATTTTTTCTAATTTAGACTATGGGATGACACAACCTGTCTATTGCACCTTTCCCTGCTCCCATTGGACCATTATGCTTATGCTCTCTGTAAGCAGGTTTTCTACTCACTCATTAAATATGAGGTTTTTAACCCAGATAGAGGCTGTGACTGAGCGCTAGGGGCCCAGTATAAGAGCCACACCTCTACGTGGCTACAGGGCGTTTTATCGATATGATCATATTTATAAAGCTAAGTGTTTACATTTTTCATCTTTTTTTTTTGTTTTTGTTAAATATGTCTTTATTAAATATTTTTCATTCATTAAACTTTACAGTGTTGCATTGAAGTTAACCATAACGTCCAATTAATGAGGTTGTATATCAACAAAGGGATTACAAGATGGCATAGGACACACCCTGTGCATCTCAACGTCTGATCGACATCTGCATGCCTCTCTTTTACACAGAAAAAGCGGATGTGTAAATCAAACCCTTAAACCTTCTTACGAGATGAGTCGCAAGAGGGGTTCCATACCTCCTGTTGAGTACCCAGGAGTGAAAAAGTAAACGTATTCAAACCATTAGTCATCCAGGGGGAAGGGAAAAAGATAGGGGAAAAGACGGAAGGAGAAGGAGGAGAATTAGCTTAGGAACCAAAAGAGTAAAGAATGTGAGTATGTGCCAGGTAACCACAAGAGTCAGTTGAATAGAGGAAAATCCTTCGGGCATGGTCAAGTTCAGGAGGACAGGTCTCTAAAATTAGGAGCATCCTTAAAGAGGATCCATTCAGACCAGATATCATAAATTTGTGTAGAGTCTGCGAGATCTCAGCAGAAATCTCTTCAAATCTATGTAGTGTTTCCATTTCAGAATACCATTCAAGTATTGAAGGCGGAGTCTGATCTTTCTAATGGCGGGGAATCACAGCTCGAGCCACACTAAGGCAGAATCGGAAAATATCTTTCGGACCTTCAACAAACCAGGGAGCAGAGAGAGCAAGGCCATTTCAGGGGTGCCTTCAAGGTGCTTGCCGGTAACCATACCGTAGTTCCGGAACACTTTCCTCCAGAACACCCTGATCAAGGAGCAGCCCCACCAGACATGAAACAATGTTCCCTCCTCGGAACCACATCTCCAGAGAGGTGGTAGGAAAATACCAATGTAACCTGTCTGGAGTGAGATACCACCTGAAGCGCAGCTTATAGCATTTTTCTAAAGCGTCACATGAACCAGATGTCTTCTGAGCCATAAGGAAGCATTTTTCCCATTCAGCAACCGAGAAGGCCCTCCCTAAATCTTTCTCCCAGGCCAACCGGTACCTGTGGGCCTCAGAATTTGTTGCCATAGATAAGATGTGATATATGGCTGAAATCCCTCTAGAGGATGCTGCATCAGCTGCAAAAACTTCTTCCATAGGGGTTAGCGTAATATTTGGGCCTTTCTGGAAGGTGGCCGAACACAAAAAGGACGTCAGCTGAAAATATTCCCACCATTTCAGACTCAATCCCGGGTAGGCATCTTGTAGAACGTTAAATGAGGGGAGCTCGCCATCCCGTAATATTTGACCAACGCGAGTGTCATCCCTAGCCTTCCACAGTAAAAGAGTCTGATTGAACATTCCAGGGGGGAAAGCTAAATTACTAAACAGCAGGGTCAGAGAACTTGCCGGCAGTATCTCAGGCATCCCTCGCAGGGCTACACGCCACGCCCTGAGCGCCTCCGTAGTGAGGAAAGCAAGGCGACTCGGGGAGCCTAGAGCCCACAAGGGAATCCATTGAAGGTAGTGGAGAGGTACAGTGCCTACAAGTAGTATTCAACCCCCTGCAGATTTAGGTGGTTTGATAAGATGCAAATAAGTTAGAGCCTTCAAACTGCAAACGAGAGTAGGATTTATTAACAGAAGCATAAATCTTACAAACCAAAAAGTTATGTTGCTCAGTTGAATTTTAATAAATTTTAAACATAAAAGTGTGGGTCAATTATTATTCAACCCCTCAAACCACCAGCATTCTGTTTGGTCCCCCTAAAGTATTAAGAAGTAGTTCAGGCACAAAGAACAATGAGCTTGACATGTGTGGATTAATTATCTCTTTTGCCAGCCTTTTCTGACTATTTAAGACCCTCCCCAAACTTGTGAACAGCACTCATACATGGTCAACATGGGAAAGACAAAGGAGCATTCCAAGGCCATCAGAGACAAGATCGTGGAGGGTCACAAGGCTGGCAAGGGGTACAAAACCCTTTCCAAGGAGTTGGGCCTACCTGTCTCCACTGTTGGGAGCATCATCCGGAAGTGGAAGGCTTATAGAACTACTGTTAGCCTTCCACGGCCTGGACAGCCTTTGAAAGTTTCCTCCCGTGCCGAGGCCAGGCTTGTCCGAAGAGTCAAGGCTAACCCAAGGACAACAAGGAAGGAGCTCCGGGAAGATCTCATGGCAGTGGGGACATTGGTTTCAGTCAATACCATAAGTAACGTACTCCACCGCAATGGTCTCCGTTCCAGACGAGTTCGTAAGGTACCTTTACTTTCAAAGCGTCATGTCTACAGTTTCTCATGATCACTTGGAGGACTCTGAGACAGACTGGTTCAAGGTTCTATGGTCTGATGAGACCAAGATCGAGATCTTTGGTGCCAACCACACAAGTGACGTTTGGAGACTGGATGGCACTGCATACAACCCCAAGAATACCATCCCTACATTCAAGCATGGTGGTGGCAGCATCATGCTGTGGGGCTGTTTCTCAGCCAAGGGGCCTGGCCATCTGGTCCGCATCCATGGGAAGATGGATAGCACAGCCTACCTGGAGATTTTGGCCAAGAACCTCCGCTCCTCCATCAAGGATCTTAAGATGGGTCGTAATTTCATCTTCCAACAAGACAACGACCCAAAGCACACAGCCAAGAAAACCAAGGCCTGGTTCAAGAGGGAAAAAATCAAGGTGATGGAGTGGCCTAGTCAGTCTCCTGACCTTAACCCAATTGAAAACTTGTGGAAGGAGCTCAAGATTAAAGTCCACATGACTTTAATCTTGCTTGTCTTGCTTGCACCTAGACATAAGGTTGAAGCCAGTCTTATATTATGTAATTCTAGTACTGACTTTTTGACTGAGCTCCCTTCCCCCGCCCGGTGGCCATGTTTGGTATCCATTTTATTGTAGTCATGTCCATTATAACCCCTCACAGCTGGTTTTAATTGTAGATAGAGGCATATAAACCCACACATACAGCATTATACCATGAGAGAGGCACACGGTTAGGACCCGGTATAATGAGAAAAACCGTGACGAGGTTACCGGGCTCTTGAACGCAGCGGCCGCTGCTTTAAGCTAAGATTTCTCACATTTTTCTTAGATTCATAAGCAGTTTCTGCCATGTTTTTTTCCCTTGTCTTTGTTAGCTGTGCAGACAGCCCTGCTATTCACATGCAGCCATTATGCTATTTCCCACACATATACTGTCTAGTGTTGCAGCGGATTTTCACTTTAAATGTCGTTTTTTTCTTGCTTGCACCTAGACATAAGGTTGAAGCCAGTCTTATATTATGTAATTAAAGTCCACGTGAGACACCCAAAGAACCTAGATAACTTGGAGAAGATCTGCATGGAGGAGTGGGCCAAGATAACTCCAGAGACCTGTGCCGGCCTGATCAGGTGTTATAAAAGACGATTATTAGCTGTAATTGCAAACAAGGGTTAATATATAAATATTAAAAAATATGAGGAGAAACAAGCGGGGCACTAGACGTTACCACAGTCAGGTCCTGGACAGTCTTCCAGTATTGGCATGCTCTCAGACGGCGGTGCACAGCCAAAGCACCAGCATATCATCAGCAATAAAAAGAGAGGGCGGCACTCACCGGACTTGACGGGATAATTCTTTATTCCAGAAGTTTCATGGAAAACCAGAGTGCAGGGAGGGGCACGAAGGGCCATTGGACGGACCCTGGTTGTTACAAATGGCAAAAAACTCCTCCGCATCCTCCCTCCCTGCAAATAGACCCTGTTTGTTTGAGATTCCCAGAGTCCGTCCGTCCAATGGCCCTTCGTGCCCCCTCCCTGCACTCTGGTTTTCCATGAAACTTCTGGAATAAAGAATTATCCCGTCAAGTCCGGTGAGTGCCGCCCTCTCTTTTTATTGCTGATATAAATATTAAAACTAGGGGTTGAATAAAAATTGACCCACACTTTTATGTTTAAAATTTATTAAAATTCAACTGAGCAACATAACTTTTTGGTTTGTAAGATTTATGCTTCTGTTAATAAATCCTACTCTCGTTTGCAGTTTGAAGGCTCTAACTTATTTGCATCTTATCAAACCACCTAAATCTGCAGGGGGTTGAATACTACTTGTAGGCACTGTATGTCCACACCGGCTTGCTCAATCTGCACCCATTGCTTGGATGTGGCTTTAAATTTCCAATCGACAAGTCTCACTATGATTGCCGCCAGACAATATTTGCGAAGATCAGGTAATCTAACTCCTCCTGCATCCCGAGGTGCAGACAAAATCCCGACGCCCACTCTTGACTTCATGCCTTTTCAAATAAATCTAGAGACCAAGGAGCAGAGTTTGTGGAAGAATGAACTATGCGGCCAGATAGGTACCGCTTGGAAAATATATACGCTGTGTTCCAAATTATTATACAATTGTTCTTTTTTTCTGATTTTCCTAAATGGTCGGTGCAAATGACAGTCAGTGTAATAAAAGTCATCACCTGTTAGAGAATATATCGAATTTTATTGAAGAAACCTCCCAATGATAACAGTATAATTAGTATAATCTTCAAAATTGAAAAAACAACTCTAAATGCACTGTTCCAAATTATTAGGCACGTAGAGTTTCTAAACATTTGATATGTTTGAAAGAACTGAAAATGCTCATTTGTTGAATTTGCAGCATTAGGAGGTCACATTCACTGGAATAAAAAGCTATTTAACTCCAAAAAACCTAACAGGCCAAGTTACATGTTAACATAGGAACCCTTCTTTGATATCACCTTCACAATTCTTGAATCCAATGAACTTGTGAGTTTCTGGAGAGTTCCTGCTTGTATTTCTTTGCATGATGTCAGAATAGCCTCCCAGAGCTGCTGTTTTGATGTGAACTGCCTCCCACCCTCATAGATCTTTTGCTTGATTATACTCCAAAGGTTCTCTATAGGGTTGAGGTCAGGGGAAGATGGTGGCCACACCATGAGTTTATCTCCTTTTATGCCCATAGCAGCCAATGGCACAGAGGTATTCTTTGTAGCATAGATGGTGCATTGACATGCATGAGGATGATTTTGCTCCTAAAGGCACGTTTTTGCTTTTTGTACCATGGAAGAAAGTTCTCAGTTGGAAGCTCTATATACATTGCAGAGGTAATTTTCACACCTTCAGGAACCTTAAAGGGGCCTACCAGCTGTTTCCCAATGATTCCAGCCCAAAACATGACTCCTCCACCTCCTTGCTGACGTTGCAGCCTTGTTGGGACATGGTGGCATCCACCAATCATCCACTACTCTATTCATCTGGACCATCCAGGGTTGCTCGGCACTCATCAGTAAACAAGACTGTTTGAAAAGTAGTCTTCATGTATATCTGGACCCACTGCAACTGTTTCTGCTTCTGAGCACTGTTTAGGGGTGGCCGAATAGTAGGTTTATGCACCACAGCAAGCCTTTGAAGGATCCTACACCTTGAGGTTCGAGGGACTCCAGAGGCACCAGCAGCTTCAAATATCTGTTTGTTGGTTTGTAAGGCCTTTTTAGCAGCTGCTCTCTTAATCTGATGAACTTGCTTGGCAGAAACCTTCCTCATTCTGCCTTTATCTGCACAAACCAGTGCTTCTTTTGTGGGGGTACATACCGGTATGGCGTACCGGAAAATCTAAAGAGCAGGCAGCACTGACCTGCTGTGTCACTCACAAGCTGTGTGTAGTACAGTTTCCCTCAGCGCCAAAGGACCTGCGATGATGTCACATACATGTGGCTCGGGTGGGCGGAGTTTTGCCCACAGGGAAAGAAGATGGAGGAGGACGACTAATGCAGGCTGCAAGGCAGGGTATGTGACAACAGCACTGACAGACTGTCAGTGACCGTGACTGTGATGAGTGCAGAGGGCGGCAGGCTGTGCAGGGGGGATAGAGATCAGGACAGGCGGGTATGGAGAAATTGAGACGAGGGATGGAGGATGGAGAGATCAGGGGGATCGAGGATGGAAGGAGAAGGGGATGGAGGATGAATTGAAAGGACTCGGAGCAGGGGGATGAAGAATGGAGGGAGTAGGAGGATGGAGGGAACAGGGGGATGAAGGATGAAAGGAGCAGGGGAATAGAGGATGGAAGGAGCAGGGGGATGAAGGATGAAAGGAGCAGGGGAATAGAGGATGGAAGGAGCAGGAGGATGGAGGGCGCGTTGGATGGAGGGAACAGGGGGATGGAGGATGGAAGGAGCAGGGGATGGAGGGAACAGGGTGATGAAGGATGAAAGGAGCAGGGGAATAGAGGATGGAAGGAGCAGGGGGATGGAGGATGGAATGAGCAGGGGATGGAGGGAACAGGGGGATGAAGGATGAAAGGAGCAGGGGGATGGAGGATGGAAGGAGCAGGGGATGGAGGATGGAAGGAGCAGGAGGATGGAGGAGCGTTGGATGGAGGGAACAGGGGATGGAGAGATCAGGGATTGAGATGGAGGGCACAGAGGGATGGAGAGATCAGGTGGATGGAGGATGGAGAGACCTGGAGGATGGAGGGATCAGGTGGATGAGAGAGCAGGGGGATGGAGGATGGGGAGACCAGGGGGATGAGGATAGAAACGAAGGGATGGAGGATGAGAGACCAGGGGGATGAGAATGAGGGAGCATGGGATGGAGGATGGCTTTGGATTGAAATTGGCATATAGGCCACAGAAGTGAATGACGAGACGTAGGGCTGCACCCCTCCCCCACTCCTCAAGCTCGGCCGGCGCCTGACAGCAAAACCTTACCCCCCCCTCTCGCCTCGGGTATGCGTACCAGGAAATATTTTTTTACAAAAAAAGCACTGGCACAAACACATCTGTGCTCAGAATCAGCCACAAATCTCTTCACAATATGATGATCACGCTTAAGTTTTCGTGCAATATCAAATGTTTTCATCCCTTGTCCAAGGCATTGCATTATTTGTTGCATTTTCAGCAGCAGATACATCCTTTTTCTTTCCCATGTTACTTGAAAACTGTGGCCTGCGTAATATTGTGGAACACCCAGTTTTCCTTTCATTGGGCTCACCTGCCAAACTAATTATCACAGATATCTGAGATTGATTTCAATGATCCAAAGAACCCTGAGACACAATACCATCAATGGGTTTCATAGAAAAAAATAAATAAATAAAACCCTATGACACTTAAAACCAATTTGCATAATAATTTGGAACACAATGTAAAAATCTTGGCAAGATATCCATCATAATAATATGGATTCTGCCGAGCCAGGACAATTTTAAAGGTCTGTACGACTCCAGCAAGGACCCCACCCTGTCTAATATAGCCCGATCGTTCAAATGGAAGTTTTTAGTCGGATCATCAGGAAGACTTACACCTAGGTAGGATATGTGAAAGGCCTTCTCTGCGTTGATCAACAACAGGCAAACAGGGGACTTCCACACCTTAACCCCCTCAATAAGGAGGAGAGATCTAATAATGTTGTCCCGTGCCTCCCAGCCTCTGACAAAGCCCACTTGGTCTAGATGGATGATGGAGGTGAGCAACAAGGAGAGCCTGTCAGCCAGAATTTTGGCAAACAGCTTGACGTCCACATTAATTAAAGAAATAAGACGGTAACTCACTGCCTCTAAAGGTACCTTTACACGCGGCAACTTTTTTAGGAATTCCACTGGCAACTTACTGGTTGCAGTGAAATCATGGAAACATTGTTCCATTTGTACACAGCAACAAGATAGAACAATGTGTCCATGATTTCACTGCAACCAGTAAGTTGCCTGTGAAATTCCTAGAAAATTGCCCACGTGTAAAGATACCCTAAGGGATCTTTATTAGACTTGGGAATCACGCAAATATGTGCCTCCAACACCTGTGGGGGAAATGAGATTGCTTTAAAAGTTAAGAGCATATGAGGCAGTAAGTCACCTAGCAAGGTTTTATAAAATATGGGTGTAAAACCATCAGGCCCTGAGTTCCTTAATGTTGGAGTGGCTTTGACTGCTGCAGACAGTTCTTCCTCCTTTATGTCTCCCTCCAAAAAGAGCAAATCATCGTCAGACAGAGACGGAATCTGAACCTTGGCAATATAGGACTGTATTTTAGCTTTTAGGGCGAGAGGGTCCATATCAGAGAATTTCCCTTTTAAATTATATAGTTCTGTATAAAATTTTTGGAAAACTACCGAAATTTCCTCGTTACTATGAACGATCTTACCCGTAGACGTTTTTATGGAAGAGATATATGTGGGGCCCTTTCTGGGGTGCAACAATCTAGCTAAAGGTCTACCACAGGTATTGGACTTTTTGTAAAAGAACCCTCTCGTCCGCTCCTTGTCTCTCCGATACTGGTCATCTAAGAAATTCTTTAGTTCAAGCCTTTTGGTGGTTAGGTCTATCAACACCTCGTGACCGCGGGCGGATTTATGTTTATCTTCTAGACAGCGAATTTGTGATAATAAGTTGCTAATCCGTTCGTTCCGGAGTTTCTTTAATCTGGCCCCGTGCTTTATCAGCGTACCTCTCAAGATACATTTAAGTGCTTCCCATTTAATGGTCGGAGATGTAGGCTCTGATGCATGTGACTGAGTGAAAGTCGCTATATCTGTTTTCAATTCCTCCAGACAGGTGGCATCACTTTGAAAGTGACTATTTAATCTCCAAGACCACCCCTTCCCAGCCAGCCCGGGTATCTCTACGGAAAGAAAAATAGGACTATGGTCCGAAAGGATAATATTGCCAATAGTGGCTTCAGGTTTCCATGAGAGAATCCCATGACTGACTAGGAACAAGTCTATTCTGCTGTAGGAACCGTGGGTCCTAGAAAAGAAGGTGTAGTCCTTACCCTTGGTAAGCCTCTGGAGTGCTTTCACACATCTCTGTGGAGCCGCTCCCCGACCAAAAGTGGAATCTAAAGAGGGGTCAAAAACAAAGTTAATGTCACCTCCTATAACAATTTGACCTTCTGCAAAGTCTGCCAAGGAGAGATCTGCATACCCTAGTCTGCTCCCTGTTCGGAAGATACCAGTTTACCAGAGTTAGCAGTGTCAGCCACCTTCACTTTGAGAAAGATGAAACGTCCTCCGCTATCTACCACTGTATCTAGTAACGTATAAGGTAAATTTCTGTGCAAAGCGATAGAAACCCTCTTAGCTCTAGATTCAGGGTTTGTGCTATGAACCCATTCCGAAAAGTATCTGCCTCCGATGGAAGGTACATATCCCTTTTTGAAGTGGGTTTCCTGAAGGAATAACACCTGTATGCCCTTCTTATGCATGTCCGAAAGAACATGAGTCCTCTTTTGGGGTGTATTAAAACCCTGCATATTCAGAGATCCAACTCTTAGAGAACCCATGACCAAACCATGGCGATATCACCTTGGATCGCGAATCCTCTAAATAGATTACTAACAAAATACTCTAGTAGAAGGGGAGAAGTAGCAGAAGAGTAGTGGGATAGGAGGGGAGAGAAGAGTTTCCTGGATGACCAAATAAACTATGTACAATGGTTATAGGTGGGGTAAATTCTTAAACAGAAGAGCCACGCTCCGAAGAGGAGTATGGTATCCCCGGGGGAGAGCATCCTTTCCACTCAGAGGTAAACAACTTAAAAGTATAGAGCAAAGGATCTAGAAGCCTGGTGATATAGTGTGCCTGAAAAATTGAAAATATACGACTCGAAAAGTATGGACTCCCCGGCCGAAAGCCAAAATATTACATAGTACATTTAGTCCAAGTATCAACCTAGCTGGTCATAGAACATAATTGGAGGGGTTAAACTTGTACTCATTCCAGCACCAAGGGATGAGCCCCTAACTGAGGAGGTATAGTACGACAAAACCTACGGTAAGCCAGACATGTAGGAGCAAACCAGAGGAGGAAGGTTGAGAAGGTAACAAAAGGATAAGGACAGAATCAATGGAGGGGAGAAAAGAGAAAGAAAAGAAAAGAGGGAAAATGTGGCATTAATCTAAATCACCCCAGAAACAGTAAATATGCGATCACTGAGTCCGTCGCTTGGTAACACGTGGACCAGCAATAGCGTCCCCAGACGATACTTAGCCATCACAATATCGGAAGATGGAGTCGGAACTAAAATAGAAATCCAGGAGGAAAAAAGAAAAATAATAGACTCTCTCAAAGTCAGCCATCTTCAGATCGATCTGCCTCACTGATTATCCGTCATCGGGACCTGCCATTCCCCCTTTCTCACTTGCGTGGAGCCCTTTGAGTATGGGGCGGAAATGAGTAGAAGCCGTCAGTGGTAGAGCTTGGCCAATCAGGGAATGTAAGTCCAGGATCTGGAATGTTGAGGGCAGTAAGAAACCCTTGAAGCCCCCTGGGGTGGGTCAGGAAAATCAACGGCTTTCCGCATCTTATCTGCAAGTGGAAAGGGTACCCCCATGAGTAGGTTAACTGGAGTTGCTGGAGGAGCTCCAGGAGGGGCCGCAGTGCTCTCCGTTTTTGGAGGGTCCTCCTGGAAAGGTCAGCCATTAATTGCAGACGGCACCCTAGAAAACAGATTTCTTCACAACGTCGTGCATTATTGAGAATATCTTCTTTAATCTGATACCTATGAAGTCTGCATATTATATCTCTTGGTAATGCTCCGTCCGGAGGGGGTGGACCCAGGGATCGGTGTGCCCTGTCAAATTGGATGACGGACTCAGCAGGTACATTTCTAATAGAGTTGAATAGGCCCTGTAGAGTCACCCTCAACTCATCCGGAGAGACAGACTCCGGAAGGCCCCGCACCCATATATTCTGGCCCCGTTCCCGATATTCAGTATCCTCCATTGAGTCCAAGAAGACTTCGTCATTGGACATCTGGGATGCCACAAGATCCTCAAGTGTCTTGACCCTTCTAGACAAATGTTCTATGGTAGTATCGGTCTGAGAGACCTTGTGGGATATATCCTGAACCTCTCCCCGCAGCGCAGCAGCCTCAGTCTTAAGGGAGGCCTCTAGTTTAGAAACAAACTCCATCATTTCCTCCTTGGTTGGGATGTTGAGGATGCGAGTTTTAAAAGAGTCCCACTTGTCTCCACTCGGGGCAGGTATGTCACGGGTCACCTCCGTTTGACCTGGGTCTGGGCCATAATCGGGAGGTGTAGGCCCCCCTCCATTACTTCTGGTACATGATACCCCTTGGGGGAATAAGCTGTTTGCCATACTGGGATTCACCTCCAAGTCTGATCTATTGTGGGACTGAGACAGAGACAGCGCCCCCTCCACATATGGGCGCCCCAGGGAGTGTGCATCACCCTCCTGGTTCATTCTGGGAGATATGCGGCCAAAGGTATGGAGGACATTACTAGCCCTTTGGTTTTGTGCTGATCCCCTTGCAGCGCTGCTTCCCATGTCTATATTGGTGGTAAGGCCGGGGAGCCCCTTTCTCTCATCCCCTTCCGACCTCTCCTCCATACCTCAGCTGCTGTGTGAGCATGCAGCAGATCCGAATGCTCCTCCAGGAAAGTGGCTGCTGGCAAGTCCCGCCGGCTCCTCCGCCACGCCGGTCTCAGCGGTGAGCAGATCATCATCACTGGAGGCCAGGTCAGGGTGTAGGGTGGCAGAATCTAGATATGTTTGCTGGGGAGAGCACTCTCATCTTTCCTCCATGTTCTCAGTGCCGTCGGGCAGTGCGGCGGGCTCCGCCATCTTTATTGTAGCTGCAGCCACCGGAGGCCTGATTGAGCTTCGCAGAAATCGGGAAATACTCCCTGATCGTGGTTTCTGGTGGTCCTGAGATTGCTGCTGGGCGGGCACCCCTCCTTTTTGCCGACACAGGGCGATTTTCAGGTTGCGTGTGTGTAAATTGGCTTTTCCAGGCCAGGGAGCAGGAGCTCAGAGTCTAGTCACTTTCTCCCTTCATGGCCAGGCCACGCCCACCTCATAGTTTTTTTCAACCAATTTTTCACCTTTACTCTATTTTCAATTATATGTCCTCGCAAACTGCTGCTATTTCTATTACAATGTATCATGTTCAGCATTGTACCTGTGAACACTGATGGATTGCTGCAGATTTTTTCTAATTTAAACCCTATTGAACTGGCAGCCTAATTTTCCAGTTTGAACTCACAAAAATGGTGTGCTATTCCAAAGTGACTAAAACCCTCTGGCAGAAGGTTGTCCAGATAAAGGCCAAAGGGGTCATCATAGAAACAGAAATTAGTTGTTCCAAGTCTGTGATTTCTAGAATATTGCATCTTTACAACATGACAAGCTCTTTCAAATCCCCCAAGAAGGCTGGTCACCCTCGAAAGACTTCTGCAAGAGAGGACAGGATAACGCAGAGAATCTCCATGGGTAATCATTTCAACACTGCAGCTGGAATAGCTTCCAAGTTCAGCACTGAACAGGGTAAGGATCTGTGTCATCATACAGTGTCATAATATTTAATAGCATTTGGACTGAAAGCCCACTCTGCAGTGACTAAACCTCTCATTAGCAGAAATAAAAGGCTAGACTCACCATTGATGCCTGATGAAAACCGCAAGGTTGAAACGTTGTATCACATGGCTTGATTAAAGCTGCCTTTCACAACTGAGGTCGGTGTGCTGCCTGTGTTTTTGGATTTTTAGACTCACCATTGTTGAGGAGCATGTAGTGTGGACAGAGGAGAAGTGTTCCACAGTTCATTTTAGGCTGAAGGCACACTGTGCGAGGGACTCGTGTGAGTGCAATGCGAGGGAAACTCACATTGCACTCGGACCAGTGTTGCCCTATCAGGCAGGGCACACTGGTGCGTGTCCCCCGCACTTAACTTGCATTGCGAGTCAGAAGCGAGTGCAGTCACAGCATGCTGCGACTGCACGCGATTCTGACATGCGTGAGGCCAATACAAGTGTATGGGGGTGAGAAAATGACGGCTAAACAAAAATATAGCATATTAACCCCTGAATCACCAATGAATTTAGGCATCATGTCTCTAGGGAGGGTGGTCATTTCCTAGAGACATGGTGCCAACATAGTAAACACATTTTAACCCTTTATTAACCAGGTTAAATTCAGTATATGCAGCATCTGTGCTCATATGCTGCACAGATGCTGAATATGCTGTTTAACCCCAAAAAAGACACATAGATACCCAGCAACTGGGTGCTTGTTAATCATCTTACACCACTGACACAGTGATGCAAGATGGTTAATTACTGTACTGGGAAACCGGCACATTCATACTCTGCAGCTGTGACAGCCGCAGAGTTTGAATATGCCGATAAATGCTGCCCGCGGTCCTTCAGGACCGTGGACAGCATCACAATCACACACCACACATGCACTCACACCTCACAATCGCAGAACACTCACTTACATACAGCCAGCCACACTCACACACTCGCACCACACACACCCAAAACACGCACAGCACTCTCATCACTGTCGTGCATCAAACACGCTCCGTGTTTGATGCATGACAGTGTGCCTTCAGCCTTAGTGATGAAAGCAAGTTTAATTTATTTGAGTCTGATGGGAAACATTATGTTCATTGACAAACTGGGGAAAGACGGAACCAAAAGTGTGTAAAGAAATCAGTGAAAGGTGGTGGAGGAAGTGTCATGGTTTGGGGAATGTTTTCTGCTGCAGGAGTTGACCTTTCATACAGCTACATGGCAGAGTGAATGCAAGTGCATATCAGAACCTTCTTCAACAACACGTGGTTCCTTACTTCAGCACTCAATCAGCCAGATATCACCCTGTCACACAGCAAAACGAGTAAAGCAGTTCCTTGAAACAAAACATTGAAACAATGAAATGGACGCTCAAAGTCCTTATCTAAACCCAATATAAAACCCTTGGTGACAAAGTTATGGCAAAGAAATCCTGCATGCATGACTATTTCTGTGGCCCCCAACCAGATTCATGGAGACCGCAGTGGTAAGGCTGGCAGCTGCGTTTTGCCAACTGCCTGCCCTTTACATCCTGCTCTCCAGTGATGTCTATGCCCTATCCTCAGCCTCCCTAGTGACGCATATGCCCCCCAGCCCCTCCTGTGATGTTTATGGACCTAGCAAACCTGGAAAAGC
>JARQOC010000003.1:567533206-567588429 GCA_033576535.1 Allobates femoralis
CTCTCTTCTTCTCCTTTATTTACTAGAGTCTACTATGCACTTTGAAGTTATTTCACTTGTGTAATCTAAGGTAATACACATACATGTGCATGTAAACTTAAAGTACTTGAATATAGGTGTGTAAACACAGTTTGGTATTGTGTTAAAATACATTTTATAAATAGCAGAAAACCAACCATAGTCATCCTCCACAAATGTGTGATTTTAATGTCATGCTCTGACCCCTATGGAAGTGGCTGTTTTCTGCTCCTGCAAACCATTCATTACATGATATAAGTAATGGAGCATCTTGTATGTCGCCCAAAAGAGGCTATGTGGATTTCCTATCTCTACTGGCCCTTACATGGTCTATGTGAGGTGTTGTTCGAAGGGTGACTTTGCAGTGTTGTTGTTTTATTTTTGGTCCATAAAATCATTTTGTCGTCAAGTATTCTAAATTAAAAGTTATGTTTGGGGAGCTACTTATAAAACCAGTTCATTGTAGATTCTCACATTATGTTGCATACAACTCTATAATAAAGTTAGTCACACTACTAAGGGTTACAAATCAATCATCTTACTCTCTCACTACTTTTGTTTTATGCTTCAAGTCTGCAGTTATCGCCTATGCATCATACTGTCAGCTGGACCATTCAGGTCGTCCCATTGCTGGGGTTATTGTGTTTTGTCCAAAGCACCTTAGGGATGGAGTATATCGCCATCAGCAGGTTTTACAGGTATCTTAATATATGCACTCATATTGTAGTTATTACATTGATTATAATTTTTTATTTTGGCATGTAAAATGTAAAGGTAACCTGTCATGTCCCCAAACGTCATTAATCTGCAGATGTAGGAATAATTGGCAGGAGAGTGGTATAATAGTACTGTACAGCTGCCATATTTTATAAAGGTGTGTATAGAGAGGATATTCATGGCTGACGGCACTGTGAGCTGCGGCTTTAAGTACACCCCAACAATTTGATAGCCCCCTGCTGTGATTCAGAGCACGCCGTCAATCAGTGTCCTTGGACATGCTTACAGTTGCCACTCATTGTGTACTGAGCAGGGACTGTAGTCGATCTGTGCACACCTCTATGAGTGAAAGCCAGAGGGTCGCAGGAGGAATGTAGTTCATTTTCTCCTGGTAAACGCCTTCAAAATGTGGTGCTGGAGAAGAATGTTATCAATACCATGGATGACAAAAAGAAAAAGTACATCAGTTTTGGGGCAAATCAAGCCAGATATTCCACTTGACGAAGGATCACCGAGCTACGACTTGAATACTTTGGACACATCATACGAAGAGAGAAATCACTAGAGAAGGACATAATAGTAGGAAGAATAGAAGGTACAAGGCAAAGAGGAAGACCAGCAAGCTAATGGCTTAATACTATCAAGATGACTGTGGAGAAGACCCTGGTGGACCTACCTAGGCTCGCACAACATCGATCTTCCGACAGAGCGTTCATCCTTGAAGTCGCCATGGCTCGAGACTGAGCTGAAGGATGATAAATAATAACAACACACTTTGAGTAAGATGGTCAGACAGCATTGGAAGGCTATTAACCTGCAGATTAATACTGTATCTGCAGGTTAATAGTGTTTGGGGACATGACAAGTTCCCTTTAATAAAGCATGTAGTCCCAATATAACAAAATACTCTGTCCTATATAAGCTTGAATCATCCCACTTTTCCTAACTTACTTTAGGTATGTCTTCATGAAATTCTTCATGCCCTTGGATTTTCCAGCAGTCTTTTTGAACACTGGATAGACTGCAGTTTTTCAGGTGATTCCTTAGTCATGGAAAAACATTAGAAACTCCACCAAAGTGATCTTGGCCTTAGGTCATGTATAACACTGAGAGAACTCATTCCTGTGTTCTGCCCTATTAATGTTAAAATCTTGTTCAGTCCATTCTTTACTAATGCTATGATGTGTTCATTTTTCACTACAATTTTCAATATCTCATTTGTGTCAACAGGACATACATGTTTTTCCCGATCACGGGTGACAAACACAGATGAAACAGGTCAGCTACGCATTTACACCCCAAATGTAATGCAAAGAATGGGGAAGCATTTAGGAGTGGGTAGTGTTGGAGCTCCTCTTGAAAACCAGGTAACTATGATATGTTTCCCAATGGTTTTAGTCTAAAGGCCTAAAAATACTGTAGATATCTGCTGAACCAGCCAATTACGACAGGAACGTCCAAGCACTTGATGTGTATGGGAGACTCCTGATTCTCCCACAATGATGTCAGGCAGGAGGATTGTGCAGTTGGAAATTCAACAGCTGATGCTTTGGTTTTCTTGGGAGATAAGCTGCTGCCAGAATTGTCTGTCAGTGGTTTCTTTTCTCTCCCCATTGAAAACAAATGAACACTCAGCATTTGTGTATGGGGAATCAGGAGAGATAGGGTCCCGTCACACTTGGCGACGCTCCAGCGATCCCAACAACGATACGACCTGGTAAGGATCGCTTGAATGTCGCTACATGGTCGATGGTGAGATGTCAAAGTCAGATCTACTGAACGTTACAACGATACGGCGACCCGTATAACGACCTCGGCAGTCGTTGGGACCCTGTCACACTGCAGCAAGTCTGACGACTCAAACCTATGTGGATGAGTTCTGAGTCACCAAGGAGTACATTGTTAAGGCGTCAAACACACTAATGCATGCTGGCCAGCGGGACCCCAACAATCAAAAAATGGTCCAGGCCATTTCGACACGATCGGTGATCTCACAGCGGGGGCCTGTTTACTGCTGCGTGTCAACCATAGTGAGATCGCTGGCAAGGTCGCTGTTGCGTCACAAAACCTGTGACGAAACAGCGATCTTGCTAGGTGTGACGGGGGCTATAGATGGTTGCAGAGCAAGCTTAACATTAGTATTATGATTCTACGCACTGTGTTTGAATGTATAGTTATTTAGGGGAAGTCAAGAACCAACATCTACATGTATCAAATATATTTTTTGTATAGTTAATGTTTGCACACATAAAATATGTGTTGGAATATTCATCAGATGCAGGATTATGCTGAGGGGGAATGTGTTAACCATACAGAAGATATTAGAGCACGAACATGTAAAATAAACGGCAACCTCTATCCACATACCCATTTCGTACAAACACATGATATAGTACTGACATAATCTGAGATGACATGCATTTGACTGTTTAATTCAACTATATATATGTATATGAATTTGGCTTTTTAAACTCTACTGTTGATTTTAGCAGGAAAGCCAAATTTCATCACATTGGGAATCAAGAATTATGCAGGGATCCATCCTTCTAGCTTCACTAAGCCCTCCACACCTAACATTTCTGGATCCAATCACTTTGGCAGCCTTTCAAGATATGGGCTGGTATGGGGTCAATACAAGTCTCGACAATCCTCTAGTGTGGGGAAAAGGTGTGAACATTTTACATTATCAATTAGTGCTCAATAATCTTAAATTTCCATTTTTCTAATATCATAGTGACAATACATTTTTGGAATGCTTGCCGTCTTTTAATGCTTTTTCTTCTCAGGAGCTGGTGTTCACTTTGGTCTGCCTTCCACGTGTCTTGAAAGATTAGAAGGTTTATTTTGTACAGATGAAGGGTGAGTACTGGCCGGCTGGCATAGACTCTTCGATGTTACAGAACTCTTACGTTCTAACATTTATAATGCCTCTTTCTACAGTGATATTGGCTGCCATTATCTCCATTTAGACAAAGGTAACTGCTCTACAGATGCTTTTATGGATGGCTGTCGTATGTATAAGCCTCTTCTACATGGGGTACGTTGTAATTCATACATTGGTTTGTGTTAATACAATATGGTGCTTCCCAACCGATTATAAAACGTTTATTTTGTTTGTAGGGGGAGTGTTGGCTAAATCAAAAAAACCAAGATTCCGATGAAATCTACCACCCCCAGAGTCGCTGCTTTCTCTCCAACCTTACAAAGGTGACAATTAAAAAACTGATTGACTCCTAAATGGAAAATGTAATCGCATGCAATGGTAACAATACAATCACTTATATAAAAGTTATATTGTGGTGCTGGCAAGCATACGAAATCTGACATATATTACGGATTCCAAAATGTTCTTTTTATGTATATATAATAGGAAATGAAAGATGAAAAAGTAAAAGGACGCTGCTATCTGCATCGCTGCCTAGCACCAAACACTTATCAGATTAAAGTTTGGGGTTCAGAATGGACAGACTGCCCTGCTGGAAAAAAGATAGAGGTAATTGACAGATATACGAGATATTGTGATCATTTAGCCCTCAGTAAAATAATACAATTATTACTAACCTCAGGTACCGGCATCATAACAGTGGTGTTGGCACTGGTTCTCCTAGGGATCATATGACATTTTTAGGGACCATATGATGTCAAGTGATCCCTGAGGCCAATCAGCGCTGGCTTTACTCTCCTCTCTAAAGGTACCGTCATATGCGGCAATATTGTTAGCAATTTCACTGGCAATTTGCTGGTTGCTGTGAAATCATGGACACATTGTTCTATTTTGTTGCCGTGTACAAATGGAACAATGTGTCCATGATTTCACTGCAACCAGCAAATTGGCAGTGAAATTGCTAGGAATATTGCCACGTGTGCACTACCCTCCTGGCTGCTTCTCACCCGTGGCTGCATCTCCTCTCACCCGTGGCTGCACTACCCTCCTGGCTGCTTCTCACCCGTGGTGGCATCTCATCCCACCTGTGGCTGTACTGCATCCCTGGCTACATTACCCGCTCGACTGCTTCTCACCCGTGGCTGCATCTCATCTCACCCGTGGCAGCACTAAATCTCTGGCCGTACTATCCTCCTGGCTGCTTCTCACCTGTGGCTGCATCTCATCTCACCCGTGGCTGCACTGCATCCCTAGCTGCTTCTCACCGTGGCTGCACTTCATCTCCGGCTGCACTACCCTCCTGGCTGCTTCTCACCCGTGGCTGCATCTCATCTCGCCCGTGGCTGCATCTCATCTCGCCCGTGGCTGCATCTCATCTCATCCGTGGCTGCATCTCATCCGTGGCTGCATCTCATCTCATCCGTGGCTGCATCTCATCTCATCCGTGGCTGCATCTCATCTCATCCGCGGCTGCATCTCATCTCATCCGAGGCTGCATCTCATCCGTGGCTGCATCTCATCCCACCCGTGGCTGCATCTCATCCCACCCGTAGCCGCATCCCATTCCACCTGTGACTGCATCCCACCCCTGCTACATCTCATCCCCGGCTGCCTCTCGCCTCTGGCTGCTCCCTCCCCTGGCTATATCCCACCCCCTTATCCCCGAACTGCATCTCCTCCCCGGACTAAACCTCATCACCCGGCCGCATCCCAACCACGGCCGACCACCCATCATCTGGAACTCACCCCTGCCACACCAGATCCCCGGCTACCCCCAACCTCACCCACCTCTCCTCCCCTACTCACCCCACCATGTTCCCGCTTCTTCTCACCTTCACCCCCATCCTTCTCCACTTCCTACTACCCCCACCCATCCCCCCACTGAGTAATGAAATCCTACTCTCATCCTCCATCCTTCCTACCCACCTCACCCAATGCTCCACACTATTTCCCCACTTTCAACCCACCATCTCTAGGCTTACACGCCCACCACGCAAGCTCCCCTGCTCCCACCTCCTAACCCTCTCCCTACTCCTCCTACTATCCGGTGACATCTCCCCTAATCCTGGCCCACCCCACCACCCCATCTCAGTCCCCTCCACCCCACTCCAAAGACCCACCACCAACCCCCATAACCCCCTTAACCTCCGTCCCATTCCCCCCACTCCTGCCTCCCCTGTCCCCTTACCCGGTGCACTCTGGAACGCTCGCTCGGTCCGCAACAAACTTACACTTATCCATGACCTCTTCATCTCCAGAAAACTCTCCTTCCTCGCCCTCACAGAGACCTGGCTTACCCCCTCTGACACAACCTCCCCGGCTGCCCTCTCCTACAGCGGATTCACGCTCTCCCATACTCCCCGCCCCACCAACACCCACGGCGGAGGCGTTGGCCTACTTCTGGCCAATGACTGTTCCTTCTCCCCACTTACACCACCCCCCTCCCCTCCTTCGAGGCACATGCTGTTCACATCTACTCCCCTTGCAACCTCCAACTGGCCGTTGTCTACCGTCCCCCTGGATCCCCCTCTACCTTCTTTGACCACTTCACAACCTGGCTCCTCCACCTCCTCTCCTCCGACATCCCCACCATCATCATGGGTGACTTCAATATCCCCATCGACACCCCCAAAGCCGCTGCCTCCAGACTCCTATCCCTCACCTCCTCCCTCAGCCTCTCCCAATGGATCTCCTCTGCCACACACACTGGCGGCCACACACTTGACCTAGTCTTCACCCGTCTCTGCTCCCTCACCGACCTCACACACTCAACCATCACCCACTCCGACCACAACCTACTGACATTCTCATCCCTCTCCCCCCCTACCCCCTCTCCGGACACTCCCCCACCCCCGCAGAAATCTTAGGCTCCTAGACTTCCACTCACTCTCAGAATCCCTCCTCCCCCTCTCAGACTTGGCCTCTTCCAAGACACTGACTCTGCCGCCTCCCTTTACAACTCCACTCTCACCACAGCCCTCGACCAGGCCGCTCCCCTCACACTTAACACAACACGAGTACAACGACAACCCTGGCTCACGACCCTCACCAAAAAACTCAGACGGACGACTAGGGCAGCCGAGCGGAAATGGAAGAAATCCCACTCCGCAGAGCACTTCGCCCTATACAAGAGTTCCCTCAATACCTTCAAGACTGCCCTTGACTCCGCAAAACAAGCCTACTTCTCCTCCCTAATTACTGCTCTGTCTCACAACCCCAAACAACTCTTCAAAACCTTCAACTCTTTACTTCGTCCCCCTGCACCCCCTCCCTCACCCCTCATCTCTGCCGACGACTTCGCCACCTTCTTCAAAGACAAAATTGACAAACTCAGACAAAGCTTCGACCCACACTCCTCTCGCCCCATCCCACCTCCAGCCCACCCCCCTCACCAAAACGCAGTTTCACCCCCGTGACAGAGGACCACCTCTCCTCCCTTCTAGCACGATCACACCTCACCACCTGTCCCCTCGATCCGCTCCCCTCCCACCTCATCCCGAACCTCACCTCAGTCCTCATCCCTGCTCTAACACACCTCTTCAACATTTCACTCAAATCCGGCACATTCCCCTCACCCTTCAAACATGCCCTAATCACGCCCATCCTAAAAAAACCTTCCCTTGACCCCACAACAGTCTCCAACTATCGCCCCATATCTCTCCTCCCGTTTGCCTCTAAACTTCTTGAACAACACGTCTACTCCGAACTGTCCTCCCACCTCTCTTCCTGTGCTCTCTTCGATCGCCTACAATCTGGCTTCCGACCTCACCACTCCACAGAAACAGCCCTAACCAAAGTCACAAACGACCTTCTGATCGCCAAGAGCAAACGACACTACTCCGTCCTCATCCTCCTCGACCTCTCTGCCGCCTTTGACACTGTTGACCACTCCCTCTTACTCCAAATTCTTGAGTCTCTTGGCATTACTGACCTTGCCCTCTCCTGAATCTCCTCCTACATGACGGACAGGACCTTCAGCGTCACCCACTCTCACACCTCCTCCTCACCCCACCCCCTCTCTGTAGGTGTTCCCCAAGGCTCGGTCCTGGGACCACTACTCTTCTCCATCTACACCCTCGGCAATCTCATCGAGTCACATGGACTCCAATACCACCTCTACGCTGACGATACCCAACTCTATCTGTCTGGCCCTGATATCTCCTCCCTTTTATCTAAAATCCCTCCATGCCTATCCGCCATTGCATCCTTCTTCTCTACCCGCTTCCTAAAACTCAACATGGACAAGACCGAATTCATCGTCTTTCCCCCGAACAACCCCACCCCGCTCCCTGACCTATCTATCACTGTCAACGACTGCACACTCTCACCCCTCCCCACACCAAGTGCCTCGGGGTAATCCTCGACTCCTCCCTCTCCTTCAAGCCCCACATCCAAGCCCTCGCCACCTCCTGCCGACTCCAATTAAAAAACATTGCCCGCATCCGCTCCTTCCTTGACCACAACACAGCCAAGATACTTGTCCACGCCCTCGTCATCTCCCGCCTGGACTACTGCAACCTCCTGTTCACTGGCCTCCCTTCCACCTCCCTCGCACCTCTCCGCACCATCCTCAACTCTGCTGCCCGACTCATCCACCTATCTCCCCGTTACTCGCCCGCCTCCCCCCTCCGCCGAGCCCTCCACTGGCTCCCCATCCCCCAGCGATCTCTCTTCAAAACCCTAACCCTGATCTACAAGGCCATACACAACCTGTCCCCTCCCTACATCTCCGACCTAGTCTCCCGCTACCTCCCCTCGCGCAACTTGCGCTCCTCTCAGGAACTCCTTCTCTCAACCTCCCGCATTTCCACCTCCCACAACCGCACACAAGACTTCTCTCGTGCTTCCAGCAGACTCTGGAACTCCCTCCCCCACCACATCAGACACTCCCCTACCCTGGGAACCTTCAAGAAAAACCTGAAGACCCACCTCTTCCTACAAGCCTACAACACACACTGAGTCCCAATCCACTGCACCACCTCACCTCTCTCCCCCTCCTACTGTCTCCCTCCCCACCCCTCTAGACTGTGAGCCCATGTGGACAGGATCCCTGGCCCCACTGTACCCGTACGATTGTTTTGTCAATTTGTCGTCTTTTTCGACCACTTGTCTTTGTCTACCCCTAACTTGTACAGCGCTATGTATCCTAATAGCGCTAAATAAATACCTAATAATAATAATAATAATAAAAGTGTGACGATACCTTAACAGATGTAATTGACGTCAAAAGGAAGTGAGAGTGAGTAGTGGATAACCACTTTAATCGCTATGGGAAAGCCTTTTGTACTACTACGTAAGTAAATTACACATGTAATGGTAGCAATTTACATTATGTTATCAGTTGTCTGCTGAAAGCAGCTATACAATGAATGATGATACATTGGAGCTTGTACTAGAGTGGCAGACTGGTACCGGCGAGTGGCTGCACTGACAACCCTGCAACAATACCAACCAACACAGACTTATGCTGCAGGTCTCTAGCATTTTATCAGTAGTAGAAGCTTTAATGCCAGTGTGAACACTGCCATGACATTTTTAGGGACCATGTGATATTATGATGTCACGTGATCCCTGAGGTTAATCAACGCTGTCTTTACTCTCCTCTCTTACGGATGTAATTGACATCAAAAGGAGTAAATCGGAGATTGTACTAGAGTGGCTCACAGGTCCCGGCGAGTGGCTGCACTGACAACACTACAACAATACCAACCAACACAGACTTATGCTGCAGGTCTCTAGCATTTTATCAGTAGTAGAAGCTTTGATGCCAGTGTGAACACTGCCATGAGGAGAGGCCATGATTGCTATTTGTCCTGGGCTGCATCTATTATTATGAACTCTATTTTCTTTCCACTTTCATACTACGAGGTTGAATGAACAGTAATGCCTCCATCTTTGCAACTTCACAGTTGATGGCAGGATTGATATGCAGCAGATACTGGACTGTTCAGTACATTCTCCTGTACAGTGCCAGTTGGTGGGAAGCCTTAGCAACTAAAGGTTGTGCTGTTACACTGTAGGGAATGGAACCCTGCACAGAGGGTCAGTCAATGCAATCAATTTAGAGTGTTACATCACAACACTGCAAATTTTGAAACGATGACTAAGGCCCCTTTCACATCAGCGGTAAACGGTGAAAAAAACCCTACTTCCGCGATTACCGCATAACGGCCGCACTTGCGGCAAACCCCATGCTATGTCTATGGGGCTTGCGGCAGGTGCGGTATAGTTGCGGTTTTGGCACTTGCGTCAGATGCGACCGCGAAAAAAACGCGATCAGCCGCATTTTTTTTCGCGGCCGCATATGTCGCAAGTGCCGAAACCGCACTTGCTGCACACTTACCGCAAGCCCCATAGACATTGCATGGGGCTTGCCCAAGTGAACCGCAAGTGTGGCTGTTATGCGGTAATCGCGGCAGTTGCGGTTTTTCACCGCAACTGCTGCGATCAGCGTTTACCGCTGATGTGAAAGGGGCTTTACAAGGGTCCAAAGGGAAATGTTTTCCTGCAGTAAGACAATGCCAGACTATACACTTCACATGCCACCACAGCATACTTTAGAGACTGAAGCTCATCACCGTGCAGTCTAGATTTTGCAACGTCTGACTTCCATCTGTTCCCGATAATGAATAAGACCTGCGGGAACATCACTATGCATTTGATGAATAAGTTGAGAGAACTATGAGAGGCTGGATTCAGAAACAGAGTGTCGACTTCTTCCATGACAGCTTCAGAAAACTTTGTTTATCGCTGGCAGAAGTGTATCCAATTGTCTGATGATTATGTGGAAAAGTGAATATCGGCCATTAAAGAGCACATTCTAAAAATAATTTCTGTATTTGATTTATTAAAATATTCCCATCGAAACCCAAGGTACGGAGATGGAGGCATTATGTTTCATTAAAACACTCGTACCATTGAAATGCAAACAGGAAGGGTTGTTTTCAACATTAAAAGTTGTCATCTATTCATAGGATGAGCAATAACTTGCTGATCAGTGTGGGTCTTATTGCTGTGATCCCTTCCAATCACAATAAGAGTGCTCTGAAATACCCAGTCTAAATTAACCCCTTCACCCACAGTCAATTTTCCATTTTTAATTTTTTCCTTCTTCCAAGAGCCATAACTTTTTTATTCTTCTGTCAATATAGACATATGAGGACTTGTTTTTTGCACGACGAGCTGTACTTTGAATGACAGCATTAATTTTTCAATATAGTGTACTGGAAAATGAGAAACAAATTCAAGGTGCAGTGAAATTGCAAAAAAAAAAAAAAAAAGGGAAATTCCGCAATGTTTTTCTTTATTCATCATGTTTACTATATGGAAAAACTGACATATCGGCATAATGCCTCGCGTTGGTACGAGTTCGTAGATACCAAACATTAATACTTTTACTTTTATCTAAGTGACGAAAAAAATTCAGAACTTTGTAAAAATAAAATAAAAATAAATAAAAAATAGTGATTTTGGCGCCATTTTCTTCTACCCATAGCCATCACATTTTTTGGGATCTGGGGCTGTTTGATGGTTTATTTTTTGTGGCTGGAGCTGATGTTTTCAATGAGACCATTTTTTGGGTAGATGCGCTGTTTGATTTCCTGTTTTGCATTTTATTGCAATCTTGCGGCAACCAAATCACAAAATTTTGGCTTTTTTACTTTTTTTTTCCGTTACGTAGTTTACAGATCTTATTAGCACAGTTGATACCTTCTAAAATGTACAACCTTTATTGTTTTAATTAAAACTGGGATCTGTTTTTGATCCTACACACAGTGTAAACTTGTAAAGAGGGGATGAGGGGGACGGGTCACCCTGTTCTCTCCCTAGCTCCCCCTGCCTAACAGCGGAGTTTTCACCTAAAAACCCCGAATGGTGTCCCCGCACCACGGCGGCTAACCCTTCTGGTCCTCACTTATTTATGAAGGGGAATGGTGTTGTTAGTATTGGGTTCCCCCTATCCACAATATATCTAAGGGTACCAATTGTGTGGAGCTCCTGGATGTCCGGATCTCTATCCCTTAGACACACATGGCGAAAAATTGCCACCAAAGGAGTCACTGTTTTTCTAAAATATGGTAGTGATTACCTAGTGATACATCTTTATAGTTTTGGAGAGGAATAAGCACATAGTATCAATGTTCTTTGCTGCTGTATAACTCAGGGGTCATTTACCAGCATCTGTGTCCAGTGCAAAAAATAATAAACAAAATATCCTAGCCCTCTCCAGTAGGTCTCACACCATACACAAATTGTCAGTGCTCCTTATAAGTAGCCCATGTGTTCATCCAGGCAGGCTCCACCTGTTTTTTTATGCATATATAATCACCATCTTCCATATAACGGACCAGTTGGACCATATATTAGACAGGGAGGACAGTTACCCTTTAAGTCCAATATAAAATGTAATTATACTCATCTTGATCAAATAGACCGATCCGACGCGGCGTTTCTCCCACCAGAAGATGTAATGGTGGGTTCATCAGGGACGTCAGTCTATCCAGTTAGGCTCCTATCAGAGCCTTAGGTCGCCCAGGGTACATCCCCTCACTCCCAGCTCTCAATGGATGGCGGCCCCCACCTAGCTTGTCTCATCCTTTTTATAATCTCTGTTCCATGCTGTGGAGAGTGGGCGGCGACGGCGTGCGTTCCACCGCACACTTCCGCCTCCTTGCGCTTCAAGAGGCGGAGGTGCGTCATGAAAAGTGGTCACATGACCGCAGCAGTCCGTCGCGGTTATTATTCCCACGACCGGAAGTGTGCAGCTGAGAAACGCTTCCTCCGGGAACGTCAAACACCAGCCAAAGGTTCCGGATTCATAGTCCGGTAATAATATGGCCCAGGAGGCATTAAAAAGATCAAAAACCGCCTCCATATGAGCAATTCTCACCAGTATACCGGCGCCCCTGCAATTAACTAGTCAATGACATCCCAGGCTCAATAAAGCAATCCCCCGCTTTTCCACATTAACCCCTCATACTCCATCATGTCTAATCCCTAAAAGGGGCACAACCAGAGAAATACAGGATCACAAAACAAAACATAGGTGGGGGGGCCCCTGGTATAGACATACATGATATCGTTAGTACAGATTACAAACATATATATAAAAAAGTTTTACTGTATGTAAAAATGAGAGAAGTATAGGATATCTCGGTCTCTTAATAGAGGACCCTTATTTATAACAGTCCTAGATCCAATCTGGGATTAACAGACTCAACGGAAAACCGGTCTCGATATTTGGGATCCATGGAATGGGATACTAGAGTGAGGTACGGCTACCGAGGAAATCACCCCGGAACTCCCAGGGCATATAGTGTATTACAAAAAGGATGTATATGTGAGCTGCTCGTTTAATTCACAGACCCCAGACGACTCCATCTGATAGATCCACCTTGTTTCCTTTCTTAGGATCTGTTTATCCCAGTTACCACCCCTAGTCGGTCTCTCCACAACCTCTATGATCCGAAAATCAAAGCACTTGAGGTCTCCCCCATGGACCCCTCGTACATGGTGTGATATTGGGGTGTCCCTCCCATTCCTAATATCTCTAAGATGATCCCCAATGCGTATTTTAAAAGGTTGTTTCGTTTTGCCAATGTAATCCATTGGGCAGATGCATTGGAAAAGATAGACCACCCCCTCCGTCCTGCAATTGCCAAAGTGCCTTATCTCGAACTCCTCTCCGGTGGTACTGCTCTGAAAGGAGCTCGACCTTTTGACATAATGACAATAAATGCATTTTCCACACCTGTACGTGCCATTTGGTCTCTGGTCCAGCCAAGTGCCCTGCTTCTTTGAGGTACTATAGAAGCTGTGGACTAACAGATCTCTTAGTGATCTACCCCACCTGTACGTGATAGCTGTTTTTTTTGGGACAAAGGGTGCTACCTCTTTATCAGCCAATAACACCCCCCAATGTTTCTCGAAGATGCTCCTCACATGTTCGGATCTATCGTCAAAGGTCCCTATCATCCTAATGATATCCTCCGGTGGTTGTTTCCCTTAGATCTCAGTAGGGTATCTCGGTTGTTATGTAACGCGTTTTTGAAGGCATCATTCAATACCAGAGGGGGATATCCTTTATCAAGGAATCTTTTTTGCATCCCTCTCGCCTCCAGATAAAACTTACCAGTATCCGAGCAATTGCGTCTTGCCCTTAGGTACTGGCTTTTTGGGATACCCATTTTTAGACCTTTGGGATGGTGGCTGTCGCACCTTAATAAATCGTTGGCCGCCGTCGGTTTTTGGCACATAGTTGTTTGTAAAGTACCTCCTGCATCCTTGTAGATGGTGATATCAAGGAAGTTGATTGACCTTTCACGGATCTCACTGGTGAATCTCAACCCAATATCATTTTCATTCAGCTCACGGGTGAAGTCCATGAACTATTCACTGTAGCCCCTCCACAGTATCAGAACATCGTCGATGTACCTACCCCAAAATAATATCTGGGGGCTCCACCACGCTGCACTCTCATCAGGGAACACCACTGTGTCCTCCCACCAGCACAGGAGCAAGTTGCCATAGCTAGGGCACAAGAACTCCCCATAGCTGTACCCCTGAGCTGGTGGTAGAACTTCCCACTGAACAAAAAGAAGTTATGGGTGAGAATATACGATAAAAGAGAGAGAACAAAGTCACTGTGTTCTTTAAATTGTACCCCCTGGTCTTTAGATAATATTCCACCGCCTCCAACCCTTTTTCATGAGGGATGCTGCTATACAGCGCCTCCACATCAATGGAGGCCAACTGTATATCTACTCCCACCAATACACCATCGAGTTTACCCATCAGGTCAGGAGTATCCTTAATGTATGAGGGAAGACTGATGACAAACTCCCTCAGAATCTTATCCAGTTAGATCCCACAGTTCTGGATATAGAGTCAATCCCAGAAACTATGGGCCGACATTTAAGCGGGTTGAGACCCTTGGGGAGTGCATAAACACAGCCACAACTGGGAATTAGTTATAGATGAAATCTCTCTCTTTGTTTGAGATTACACCAGCAGTCAGACCCCCCTGTAATATGTTTCCTAATTCCCCCTGGAATCTCTCAGTAGGATCTGTCTCCAGTCTAGTGTAGGTGGTTCTATTTTCTAGTATATCAAGACACATCCTCTTATAACGTTCATGACACATCACGACGAGGTTTCCACCTTTGTCGGCTTGTTTTTATCTGGTCATTCTTGGTTAGGTTATTAAGGGTGTGTCTTTCATCACTAGTTAGATTTGAATGATATACTCTCTTTCTGGTCTTCCCTAACCTTTTAAGGTCGTTTGTCACAAGACTGGTAAAAATATCAATGCTCGTTACATCACTACTGGGTGGCATCTTTTTACTGGGGGGGCCTGCAATCGGTGAAAAAGAAAGGCAGAAATTCTGGTATTATTTAGGAGCGCTCAGTAAAGAGAAGCAGATACTAATGATTAAAGTAGATCTGTTTATTCTGGCTTGTCCACTACGCGCGTTTCAACAGCGGCTTGCTGTCTTCCTCAGGTGTGGTTTACAGGAATTGTGAGGAATGGTCTATTTAAAGGGGTAACATCCAACTACAAAGCAGAAACACGTGGTCAATTTAACCCCTACATACTCTTATTCCAACAACTCAGCATAATGGATTGATTCTAGATTCCTATACAGACACTAATTTCCCTAAAAACACCACAAATCATTTTAAAATTACTCATAAAACATCGCTTATCTCACATTCTAAATATTATTTTGAGTAAAATCCCCATAAAAAAAAAAAAATGTAAAAGTTAAAATTATTATAAAAACTTACCCTTAGGCCACCTTCACACCCGCGCGCCCCCCCCCCCCCCCGGCAGCGCCCCGTGGAGGGGACCCGCAACGCGACCGCAGCACCGCAAACCCCGCCTCCACAACGGGAGCGCACGGCACCGCGCCCGACCGCGCGCACCCATCCACTGCCACACGCGACCTGCGCGCGAACGGATGCCCGCGCACAAACCACCCGATCCCGCCCGCACCACGAACATGACATGTTGCACTCCCAGTGCGCACGAGACCGGACGACCCGCGCGCAGGCAACCGCCCACAGACCACACATGGCAGCGAACGGGCGCGCATGGCCACGCGCAGCCAAGCGCGCCCCCATCACAAAGATAGGGGGTCGCGGCGCCGCGGTCACACCGCGGATCCCCTCCGCAGGACGCCGCGGAGGGGAACGCAAATGCGAAGGCAGCCCTACTTTCCCCATTTATAAGCATATTCATATCTAATAACATAATTACAATAAATAAAAATAAATAATAGTAATCACATATTAAAAACATTATATTCTTATAAAACTGCCCAATTGAATTATTAGAAAATCAATAAAATTCATACTCATAATATTGCAATCCATACTCAACATTAAAATTCAGTATTAAAAATCAATAAACAGCCACACTAACGCACAAGTTATTTAACAACGTTTTCTATAGTTAAGTTCAAGCTCTCTGGGTACACGTCCCCAATTTGAATATCTAGAAACTTTCTCTTTTTATTAGCATACCGTACCGGTTTTGTACTGTGGATGGTATTTGGTCTATAATTGTTAATCTTATCCCTTTCGGATCTTTTTGGTGTATTAGGCAAAAATGCTTGGATACACTGTGTTGCATCAACCCATCTCTTATGTTCTGGCGATGTTTATTCATCCTCCTGTGTACCGTTTGGATTGTCCTTCCCACGTACTGTAAATTACACGGACATTCCAATAGGTATACAATATAAGTGGACTGACAATCCACTTTACATTTAATGGTGAATTTTTCACCAGTAGTATAAGGGTATGTGCACATCAGTCGTTTTGTGGGCTGCTTTTGGACGTTTTCCGTCGGCGTTTTCCGCTCAGTTTTATGTTAATTTATGTTAATCCTATCCTCCGGTTGGATTAACATGCTAGTCAATGGATTTTAGAAAACTCTGTCTTCATTAGAACGGTTTTCTTCTGGTAGTTTTCAGTCAAAACTGAGTTTTCTCAGTCAAAACTGAGTTTTATCACCGTTTTCCAAAAATAGAGCAAGTGACTTCTTTCCTCCGTTTTTCCACCGGTTTCAGCTGAACAAGTGTACTAAAAACTCAGTTTTTAAAACCGCTCAGAAAAACAGCCGACAAAACCCAGCAGAAAACGAGCAAAAAAAGAGCAAAAAACTAGGGACACTGCTGAGCACAGAAAACTCAGTTTCTGCTAAAAAAACCCAGGTTTTTGGACGGTCTGCAGAGATGCACAAACGTCAGATGTGCACATAGCCTTAGACTGAAACAATGCGGCACCATTTGTAATTATACCACAACAGAGGCATCTAGGTGTATTACATTTAAAACAGCCCCCTATTTGTTCTTCATTACCCGTGCCTTCATGTTTCTCCTTTACTTGTGTATTGCTCGGTGCAATTAGATTTTTTAGGTGTTTACTTCTTCTATATACCACCTGTTTTTTTTGGCAAACACTTAGTCAGAATGGGATCGGCTTGTAAGATGAACCAATATTTCTCCAATAATCTTTTTACTCCTACACGGGATTGGTTATAAGTAGTTATAAGACTAAAATCCCAAGTATTCTTTTCTATTTTAGTATCCTCATCATGAGAGCCAATTTTTGAGATACAAGCCTCTTGGGATAATTCCCGTACTTTTTTGTACGCATCCTCTAGTAATCTCTTGGGGTATCCCTTTTTTAAGAATCTTTGTTTTAAAAGTTGTGATTCCTTATAAAAGTCTTGATCTAAAGAACAATTTTTCCTAATTCTCCAGTTTTTCCCATATGGTATGTTTTTAATCCAAGATGGGAGATGTGCACTGGTGAATTTCAGGTAACTGTTTACATCTACCTTTTTAAAATGTGTTGAGGTGGACAGCTTACCTGTTGTATCCATTTTTATCTCCAGATCAAGAAAATGAATATTTGAACTAGATAAAGAGGCTGTAAATTTAAGGCCCCAAGGCTTCTCATTCAATTCCTCAATAAATTTCAGAGTGCTTATTTCGGATCCTTCCCATATCATGAATAAATCATCTATGTAACGACGATAAAATTTAATATGATTAGATGACAGGTGGGACTGAGCGATGAAGACGGATTTTATAATTTCATGCAATCGGTGAAAGGAGCCCTACCAACTTCCACAGGTTGACCTACAGCCAAATCTCTAAGGTTCGAGAAGGTGTCAATGTCATCCTCCTCGATACCTAACTGGCGACATTTTTCATCATCATTGATTTTAAAGAATCTTTTCCACTTAAGTTTTCTAGAGAATAAATTCAAATCCTTCACCCATTCAAATTCATTGAATCGGTTTGTCGAGACAGAAGAAAGTCCTTTTGCTAGCACATTTTTCTCCTCTAACGTTAGGTTATGATCAGAGAGGTTTATGACCCTAGTCTCTTCTATTCCTTTGGTCTTGCCCACTGTTCCAAAGTTTTCCCCCTCAGGGGATATGGGTCTCTTCCTAAAAAAGACGATGTATGAGGGTCGCTCACATATGATCCCAGAGTTGTTGGCCCATGTAAGACAGAATCAAGACGAGAGTGTGAACCAAAACCAAAGCTTGGTCTGTGGGGGCTGATATTGTATTCCCCGGGTCCCGGTTCCTCTGGGTCTTCTCCTCCCTCCTGACCCCCTCTCCCCCATTCTTGTTTTTCTTCCATTTCCTGTTTTTGGGGGGGTTTCTTTGGCTTAGGTAGTCTCCCCTGCCCCCCCTCCCTCTCAGACTGATCGGTATCGGAGGCCGAGACGTCAGTGTTTCCGATATCCCGGTCCCCTCTTTGGAGGAAAAGGTAAGCTCTTTTTTCTTTGAATTCCAAGGAGTCCCTTATAAAATGTTTATGTTTTCGTTCCTTTATAAACGATTGTAACCGGCTTATGTTGTGTTTAAGGGTGGCCTCCCTTTTCCTCTTCCAATGCGTCTGCCCAATGGATTACATTGGCAAAATGAAACAACCTTTTAAAAAACGCATTGGGGATCATCTTGGAGATTTTAGGAATGGGAGGGACACCCCCATATCACGCCATGTACGAGGGGTCCATGGGGGAGACCTCAAGTGCTTTGATTTTCGGATCATAGAGGTTGTGGAGAGACCGAATAGGAGTGGTAACTGGGATAACCAGATCCTAAGAAAGGAAACAAGGTGGATCTTTCGGATGGAGTCGTCGGGGGTCTGTGGATTAAACAAGCAGCTCACATATACATCCTTTTTGTAATACACTATATGCCCTGGGAGTTCCGGGGTGATTTCCTTGGTAGCCGTACCTCACTCTAGTATCCCATTCCATGGATCCCATATATCGAGACCGGTTTTCCGTTGAGTCTATTAATCCCAGATTGGATCTAGGACTGTTATAAATAAGGGGCCTCTATTAAGAGACCGAGATATCCTATACTTCTCTCATTTTTACATACAGTGAAACTTCTTTATATATATGTTTGTAATCTGTACTAACGATATCATGTATGTCTATACGAGGGGCCCCCCCACCTATGTTTTATGTTATGATCCTGTATTTCTCTGGTTGTGCCCCTTTTAGGGATTAGACATGAGGGAGTACGAGGGGTTAATGTGGAAAAGCGGGGTACTGCTTCATTGAACCTGGGATGTCATTGACTAGTTAATTGCAGGGGCACCGCTATACTGGTGAGAATTGCTCATATGGAGGCGGTTTTTTGATCTTCTTAATGCCTCCTGGGCCATATTATTACCGGACTATGGATCCGGAACCTTTGGCTGGTGTTTGACGTTCCCGGGGGAAGCGTTTCTCAGCTGCACACTTCCGGTCGTGGGAATAATAACCGCGACGGACTGCTGCGGTCATGTGACCGCTTTTCAGGACGCACTTCCGCCTCTTGAAGCGCAAGGAGGCGGAAGTGCGCAGTGGAACGCACGCCGTCGCCGCCCACTCTCCACAGCATGGAACAGAGATTATAAAAAGGATGAGACAAGCTAGGTGGGGGCCGCCATCCATTGAGAGCTGGGAGTGAGGGGATGTATCGAGCACTCACCCTGGGCGACCTAAGGCTCTGATAGGAGCCTAACTGGATAGACTGACGTCCCTGATGAACCCACCATTACATCTTCTGGTGGGAGAAACGCCGCATCGGATCGGTCTATTTGATCAAGATGAGTATAATTACATTTCATATTGGTCTTAAAGAGTAACTGTCTAATATATGGTCCAACTGGTTCGTTATATGGAAGATGGTGATTATATATGCAAAAAAAAAAAATAGGTGGATCCTGCCTGGATGAACACATGGGCTACTTATAAGGAGCACTGACAATTTGTGTATGGTGTGAGACCTACTGGAGAGGGCTAGGATATTTTGTTTATTATTTTTTGCACTGGACACAGATGCTGGTAAATGACCCGAGTTAGTATCAATATTCTTTTTGGCTGTATATGTGCTTATTCCTCTCCAAAACTATAAAGATGTATCACTAGGTAATCACTACCATATTTTAGAAAAACAGTGACTCCTTTAGTGGCAATTTTTCGCCACGTATGTCTAAGGGATAGACCCGGACATTCAGGAGCTCCACACAATTGGTACCCTTAGATATATTGTGGATAGGGGGAACCCAATACTAACAACACCATTCCCCTCCATAAATAAGTGAGGACCAGAAGGGTTAGCTGCCGTGGAGCGGGGACACCATTTGGGGTTTTTAGGTGAAAACTCCGCTGTTAGGCAGGGGGAGCTAGGGAGAGAACAGGGTGACCCGTCCCCCTCATCCCCTCTTTACAAGTTTACACTCTGTGTAGGATCAAAAACAGATCCCAGTTTTAATTAAAACAATAAAGGTTGTACATTTTAGAAGGTATCACCCGTGCTAATAATATTTTCATTAGGTGTACCCTATATCAAAATTATTCAGTTTTCAGACTGATTAAGTAATTTTAAATGTTGACAGATCGGGCTTTTCTGAACAAGGCGATACAAAATATATATATTTTTTTTTATGTTCAATGGGGCAAAATGGTGGTGATTTTAACTTTTTTTTTTATTGTTTTCATTTTTTTTTTCAGTTATTTTATTTTACTATATCCCTTAGGGTGCCCCAACCTTGCACAGTCTGATCGCTTGCGCAGTGAAAAGCCCTCATGATCCATAGCTCTGCACAGCACATGTGATCACCTCCTGTGAGCTATGTGACGTTACAACTTGGCTCCAAAATAACATGGCTCTAGATGGGGGTGAGCAGCTTCTCCACACACGCGGTATGCTGATATCTAGGTAACCATGCAAAATGCTAACAAGGCGTAAATTACAAATTGTTAGCATTTTGCTGACTAGATAGTTACAGATTTTATAAAAAGGCCGGACAACGCCTTTAATGTGAGTCTAACCTTATTGCCTATGGGATTGGAGGTGGTAGCAGAGTGAAGAATTTGGCTTTCTCCCAAAACCATTAAATGAACTGGTTATCACCACTGGAAAGGTCAGAACTTGCAATGTTAGGAAGAACACTTTAATTGTGAGAGTGATACTTTAAATAAGGTAGTAGACAAAAGGCAATGTAGGACTGTATTTACCGGACCCGCGCTGGACACAGAAGAGACGGTCAAAGGAAGGTAGGATCACAAGTGGCTTTTATTTCCGACGCGTTTCGGAGTCAGACCTGACTCCTTCCTCAGGAAGCCAACAATAACAATGTTGGCACCCTGAGGAAGGAGCCGGGTCTGACTCAGAAACGCGTCGAAAATAAAAGCCACTTGTGATCCAATCTTCCTTTGACCATCTCCTCTGTGTGCAGCGCGGGTCCGGTGAACACAGTCCTATATCGCCTTTTGTCTACTACGTTTAACCGTTGATGTGTGGACCCTGTAGAAGCCATTTTGTGTATATGCTGGTTGTGTGCTACACAACCTGACCAGGTGAGCAATGACCATTCCTGGTCTACTTATTTTATTGAGATAGGATCCTATTTGCGCGCTCTCTCTCCTCCACAGTTCTGCATACACTTTAAATAAGGGCATTTATAGTATATTGTGTAACACTGGTTCTAAAAGGGCTGGTAGTACTCTGAAACCTTAAGTGTTGTGCATCCATTCTTTTCAAATTTTTGTACATGGAGGAATTATTAAAGTGAAATATTCTGAAAGAATATACTCATTCATGCACAATCATTTTTCTCAGCTTTTATGGTAGGCTAACTGTTGTTCTACTTGTATGGTTTAGTTAATTTTCCCCTCTTGTAGGTTAAAGGTTTTAACGGAGTTTTACTTTGTCCTGATGGAAGACTCTGCTTAGGATTTGATCAGCCCCCTGCTCCAATGTCAACAATTTTCACCACAACCCCAATCTATAGCCTATTTTCTCAACGACCTATACAAGAAATAAGAGTGCAAGTAACTATTGGGAAAAATCTAAAATGGACAACAGAGAAGAAGAAAATTCTAACAGAAGAGATCTTAGGAGTAATAGCTCAACATACCGGAATTCAAAGGTGCGGTGGGTTGACAGAGGAATCGGGTTAAATTATGTTAGAACTGACACAATTAGGTAATAGCATTTTACTATTCCCTTCTATTAAAATACATATTTTTGGCAGATGCCTCCTACAGGCTTCCACAGAGTTGGACAAAGATTTTTCATTTCTTCTAATGGTTGGAGCACTGAACAATTGCCATCCACATCCCACTGGATCTTCAATTCATGTAACGATTATGAACCTCATAGATAATCCTGTAACATATGAGTCTCCTCAGTTTTCCACCATCACCATCAGGTAAGTCACTGATACTAAAGTTAAGATTTAGAGTTTTGTATGCGACCTATAAGCATGATGTCTTGTAGACTTCTTACTATTAAACAATCAGGTAGAATGTGGCAGTACTATTAAATAATAGAAATAAAGGAATGCGTGCGACAACCTGTATTCTGCAGATGATTCTCCTCTAGGTTGTTGCCTTTAAATTAGTAACTATTACTACACAATCATCTCTTCTTTGGACAAAAGTATATGCACAGGACAGTCTATAACGCCATATATGCCTAAAGGAAGGACACCATAACACATTAAAGTGGCTCTAACCTAGTGATAATGACAGTACCAGCCAACCATCTAGTGTGTATTGGGCCTCCCAATGGATGATGTCAGGGAAGACTAGGATACCCTAGTGTTGTTTTGGTAGATAAACTGACAAAAAATGTGTCTCTCAGCTCTCCACATACAGTCACGAGTTCATGTCTATGAGGCAGTCAGGAGAGATAGCTGTCATATGGCAACTTGTTATCTACGGTGTGCGGGCAAACGTAAATGCTGTAAACACATACAGTTTAGTTTTGTTTTTTTTTACCAAAAACAGAAGTTGATTCACTGTGGGAAATAAAACTTAAGCACTTATACTGGGGCCCAAAAGAGGTTTAGTGCAATTCTTTTGAGATTTAATCGGTAGACATACACACTGACACACAACAATTGTGGGTAGTAGCAATCACCTAAACATGTTGCACAATGTGGTATGCCACAACTTAGAACCAGGGCCTACTTCACAGAACTGTTCTTCCAACAAGATGGGTCACCTCCACATTTGTGTTCTCGCAGTAAGAGACTACCTTGACGACACATTCCCATGTAGTAAAGAAAAAGATTTTTGAGAGGAAGCACCAGATAATAGCCAAATTAAAAGGTTCAACTAAGAAACACTTAATGCACCACTCCAGTGTTTTTTTTTATATCAATGCTGGAGTGGTGCTTTTAATTTAAGTTCTTATACTAGTATATTATAGTCTTATACTCACCCGTCACCGTCTTCATCTTTTTCCAGCATCGCTCCATTTGGTCTCTGCAATTTGTAGTTTGCTAGCAGCTCCAGTGTTTCAGGGAGTGCACCGCAGACCACAACTGTTTGTAAGTCTATAAAGGCCTTGTTCTGGCTCTCATAGAGTGGCACTGAGAGCTTGCGATGTAACTTCTGACTTCCAGCCAGTCAGGATCAGAGCAACGCCAAATAGGATAAATGTCCAATGGGGGTAGAGGACTTAGATTTAAAGCACCACTCCAGTGCTGAAAAACAAAACAAAATGCTGGAGTGGTGCTTGAGTGGTGCTTTAAAAACATTACAACAGCATGAAATTTATGCTGTACTGTGTCACAGTGCACAGATCAGGTTGGAGGTATGTTGCAAAGTTGATGGAAGACATTTCTAGTACTTACGAGATAAAACTGAGTTAAAAAGGACTTTTCATTCATTTTTTATGATGAACTGGACATACAATGTAAGGCCATGTTCACACTGGTTGTTTTGGTGGTGCATTTTTTTTTTCATAAAACCTAAAAAAGCATCCCAAACACATTATCAATTTGTGTTGCTTTTTTGGATTTGTTTTCTTAGTGCTGTGTTTTTGCTGGTGACCAGAAAAATGCCCACAGGAAAAATGCCCACAGGAAAATTGCCCACATTAAAAATGCCCACAGGAAAAATGCCCACATGGAAAAATGCCCACACGGAAAATTGCCCACACGGAAAATTGCCCACACGGAAAATTGCCCACACGGAAAATTGCCCACATGGAAAATTGCCCACATGGAAATTTGCCCACACAGAAATTTGCCCACATGGAAAATTGCCCACAGGAAAATTGCCCACACAGAAAATTGCTAATTGCAGTATCACAAAGTTTCAGTTCTCTGATATGTGAAAAATGCCCACAGACATGAATGCAAACAGGAACACAGGACTGGAGAATAATATAGAATTTTAGGTTATATGCTCTGCAAGACGAGGAATGGTATAGAGGTGTAAGTGAGATGCTTTGCAGGACTGTGGATGGTATAGAGGTGTAGGTGAGATGCTCTGCAAGATAGGGATGGTATAGATGTGTAGGTGAGATGCTCTGCAAGATGGGGATGGTATAGAGGTGTAGGTGAGATGCTCTGCAAGATGGGGATGGTATAGATGTGTAGGTGAGATGCTCTGCAAGATGGGGATGGTATAGAGGTGTAGGTGAGATGCTCTGCAGAACTGTGGGATAGTATAGAGGTGTAGATGAGATGCTCTGCAAGATGGAGGATGGTATAGAGGTGTAGGTGAGATGCTCTGCAAGACAGGGGATGGTATAGAGGTGTAGGTGAGATGCTCTGCAAGATAGGGATGGTATAGATGTGTAGGTGAGATGCTCTGCAAGATGGGGATGGTATATAGGTGTAGGTGAGATGCTCTGCAAGATGGGGATGGTATAGAGGTGTAGGTGAGATGCTCTGCAGAACTGTGGGATAGTATAGAGGTGTAGATGAGATGCTCTGCAAGATGGGGGATGGTATAGAGGTGTAGGTGAGATGCTCTGCAGAACTGGGGGATAGTATAGAGAAGTAGGTGAGATGCTCTGCAGAAAAGGGAACAGTATAGGTGTAGGTGACATGCTCTGCAGGGTAGGATAATAAAGAATTATAAGTGAGATGCTCTGCAGGGCAGGGGGATAGTATAGAGGTGTAGGAGAGATGCTCTGCAGAACAGGGAACAGTATAGGTGTAGGTGAGATGCTCTGCAGGGCAGGGGGATAGTATAGAGGTATAGGTCACATGGATGTCACACTGATGGTAGCTGATAAAAAAATGCATAATTGCATCACACTCGTACCACAGTCGCATGACCATACGGAAAGCACTCACGCGACTGTCAATCATCAAAATCCCTCTGATAATGCATACCTTAAGGCGGCGTTACACACAGCGATATCGCTAATGATATCTCTGCAATGTCACAGGTTTTGTGACGTTGCAGAGACCTCACTAGCGAAGTCGCTGCGAGTGACATGCCGCAGCAATCAACGATGAGCTCACTGATTGCTAGTCGCCTGCGGATTGGCCGGGACCATTTTCCCATCGTTGGTCTCTCGCTGTCCAGCATACATCGGCATGTGTGACAGGGGCAATGACCAGCGATCCTCATTCTGCGCCTGAGACGTTGAGCGATCCCAGTGAGCGTCAGGGGACGCAGCATCGGTACGTGGATCACCCAGTGTGACTGCAGACCAGCGATCACATAGCCATGTTCCAGCGATCCCGGTCAGGTGGGATTGCTGGTGGGATCGTTGAAACATCACTATGTGTAACGGGGCCTTTAGTGTGCCTGTACCCTATGGGTGAGATGTTCTGCAGGCAGAAGAATGGTATAGAATTATAGGTGAGATGCTGTGCAGCAAAGAAGAATGTCAGCGGAAATTGCCCACTAGGATGATAATGTATTAGACCTGCAGTCCCATGTAACTCCACAGATAATCCAGTGATACTCCTGTGAGTACAGATAACAGTGATTGCTCCTCTGAATCTGCTGCTGGTTGGGTTCTGCTGTTTTGGGCTGGTGGGAGGGAGGGAGGAGTAAGGCAGAATCACTGAGAGATGAGAGCAGACTGGATCTATCTATTGCAGATAATGACAGACTGCTACAAACCACAGATCTTCAGCATTTCTGCACTAGATCAACTGTAATTCACAAGATGATCACAGATCATGGAATCCTCACCTGCGCCTCAAATATCAGAGATCTGAAACTGTGATGCTGCAAATGGCAGTTTTCTGTGTGGGCAATTTTCCATGTGAGCAATTTTCCATGTGGGCAATTTTCCTGTGGGCAATTTTCCATGTGGGCAATTTTCCGTGTGGGCAATTTTCCGTGTGGGCAATTTTCCGTGTGGGCAATTTTCCGTGTGGGCATTTTTCCGTGTGGGCAATTTTCCGTGCGGGCAATTTTCTTGTGGGCATTTTTCCTGTGGGCAATTTTCCATGTGGGTAATTTTCCTGTGGGCAATTTTCCGTGTGGGCAATTTTCCGTGTGGGCATTTTTCCGTGTGGGAAATTTTCTTGTGGGCATTTTTCCTGTGGGCATTTTTCCGTGTGGGAAATTTTCTTGTGGGCAATTTTCCGTGTGGGCATTTTTCCGTGTGGGAAATTTTCTTGTGGGCATTTTTCTTGTGGGCATTTTTCCTGTGGGCAATTTTCCTGTGGGCAATTTTCCTGTGGGCATTTTTCAGGGAACCGTTTTTGCTTTATCAAAGCGAAAATGTAGTATCTATTATATAATTGCGAATGGGTTTTTTGCCCCTTCTGAGTCGACTCGCAATGCGAGTCAGCGTGGTCATGTGGATACGCCCGAAGCATTGGCCGCAAAGCGGCCATTGCGAGTCAGAGACTCGCCCTTCTAGAATCCCGATGCATGTGCATCGGGCACCCAGCTAGTTATTCTATAAAGGGCAGAAGACACAAACAAACACACACACTTTATTACTTTCCCCAATGCCCGTGGTGTCCAGTGATGTGTTACTTCTGGGTATCGCACTTACAGGACCTGCCACGTGACTCTCAGGCCGAGTCACATAGCCAGGTCCTGTCAGTACCGTATCTGCAGGTCCTGCCTGTGCTCGGTGGGAACACATCTACAGAGCACGACATGGGATTGCTGCGAAGGGTAAGTAATTTTATGCGTTTGTGGTGTGGAAAGCACAGTCAAAAAAAAAAAAAAAATTCACAAACAGATTGTGTGAATACCAATCTGTCTGTGATGCTTTTTCTTTAGTCAATGGAGAAAGCGCAGCAGAAAAAAGGAGCAATAATTGACGCTCATTATTTTCTGGATGTGCTTTCTGCACCACTAATGCAGCAGCCAAAAACACTGAAGTCTGCACAGCAAATTGAAAATCTCATTCACTTTGCTGTCAGACGTAGCAACTAATCAATTTTTGGTGCAGTTTAAAAAAAAGAAACAATAAAAAAAAAACGTAGCACCAAAACGGATCAAAAACGACCAGTGTGAACATGGCCGTAAAGTGGCTACAGTGCAGAATAAAACGTTTTTGTTTTTTTTTACTTCGCCTTTCTGTTGTGGAGACATTAAGTGTTAAATATTTGACACCTAATGAGTCACAGTTGGATATCTTTAAAATAGAATATTGCTATATGGAGATATACAGTCATGGCCAAAAGTGTTTTCACCCTTAAAATTGTTCCAGAAAATTGGCTATTTGTCCCAAAATATTATTGAAGTTCCAAATGTTTTGTTATACACGTTTATTTTCTTTGTCTGTGTTGGAACACAAAAAAAAATTAGAAAATAAGGTAAATTGGACAATAATTTCACAAAACACTCCAAAAATGGCTGGACAAAATTTTTGGTACCCTCAATTTTATATTTGTTTGCACACCCTTTGGAAAAAATAATTGCTTCCTATAACCATCAACAAGCTTCTTACACCTCTAAACTGGATGTTTGGACACTTCCTCTGTAAACTGCTCCAGGTCTCTCATATTTGAAGGTGCCTTCTCCCAACAGCAATTTGCCTCCACATGTGCTTAATGGGATTTAGATCCAGACGCATTGCTGCCACTTCAGAACTCTAAAGGCCACTTTACACACACAGATATCTGTGTCCAACTTCTGAACAGATCTCTGGTTGCAGTGAAATCATGGACCCATTGTTCCATTTTGTGGCTGTGTACAAATGGACGAATGAATCCATGATTTCACTGCAACCAGAGATCTGTTCAGAAGTTGGTCACAGATATTTGTGTGTGTAAAGTGGCCTTTCCACTTTGTTTCCATCCATTTCTGGTTGCTTCATGAAGTATGTTTGAGGTCACTGTGCTGATGGAAGATCCATGACCTAGGATGCAAACCCAGCTTTCTGACACTGGGCACTTGTCTGTCTTGGCTGGGAGAATGCATATAGCATACTTGACCGCCGTTCCTGTAGCGGACACCAACGAATCCTCGTGGCACACAGTGTGTTTGCTGGGAAGATTCACAAGTCTGCAGTCACACAGAGTGACTGCAGACTTTTCATTCTAGACTGGACAAATCATTTAGGCTGCACACACTGACTGGCAGGAACTGTGGATTCTGTTCATGGGACCCTGATGTCATCATCTCAGGTCCTTCTGCATTTCTATGGTGCTGCCTGCTTATGATTGGTCAGTGCCACACAGGGGTGAAAGAGAAGTACATATCCCCAGTGAAAACTATTTATTATATCCCACTTCGACTTAAAGGGATTGTCCACCACTAGGACTCTTCTGATTCCACTTGTTTCCCCCTTTAAAAATAACAGACTCTATACTCATCTCCCGTGCTTCCACCATTCCAGCGCTGTTTGTAACAGCAGTTTGGGGCTCATGTGACATTGCGATGTTACGGGAGCCCTGCTTCCAATCACTGTGATTTACCTTGTGAAATAACTTGTTTGGTTCGAAGGCAGGTTATCAACAGGACATGAGTGGCTCCTGCAGTTCTCACATCCTGTTGATAGCTCATTTTATCTAAAGGCTGGGAGGAGGAAGCTGGCGGTGAATGGATATGGGGCTTACGTTACGTCACATTGTCACGTGAGCTTCAAGCCGTGGAAACTGACATCGCTAGAACCGCAGCAGCATGGGAGGTGAGTACAGAGTCTATTATTTTTAATGGGGGGGGAGCCACCTTGATTCTTGCATATAGTTACATCCTGTTGGATTCACTTTCGACTTGGCCTGAAAAACAAAACTATAATGTGTGTTTCCAGTCTTAGATTTGCATTAAAGCTTGAAGAATATAATGACTAACTGTGTGACTAAAGTGTCTGCTGGATCGCATTTGGCCACACTTTCCATAACTGGGCAGAGCAATAATGTACAGAGCTGATGCCTACAAACAGTAACTTCATGATGGATAACAGCATCTACATTATTATGACTGCTTTATAATACAAAAGTTATAATGTAGGCTCAGTTAAATGGCACAAAAGTTAAGATATTATGCATATCCATCTCATTATGTAGTAACCACATTTTTCTCTCCATAGAATCTTGTCCCCTGGCCCTCATAACAACATTCTCAGTCATCTTGGGCTAATTGGTGGCTGCTTCGGGGCTCTCCTTTGTGCAGTGCTGACTCTTGCTGTCTGCTGGTATAAACACCGGGCTAGAGTCTTGCAAATAAGAGACATTTATCATTCACAGCCCTGAAGGAATTGTACAAGGAGTGATTCATTTCTGGAAATGACTTCATAGCAGGCGTGAAGAGGTGATACAAGATTATCTTTAACAAAAAAAAAAAATCTTTAAATTTCTGCAAAAGAGAATTTTACTTGGAATAAGTAATAAACAAATATGCCAAAGTGATTAAGCTATGTGATAATTTCCACATATATGATTTTCGATTTTGAATGATTACCATGACTTCTTATCTAGATAAAACAACTTTTTTTTCCAGAAAAATGTTTCACAAAATAAACAGTAAGAAAAAAATTGTTCCTCATATGTACGTTTTGCAACTGAAAGGCACTTGGAACAACATAACTTTTCACATATTAGTTCACATATAGGCAATGGTTTCCGTCTTATTACCGCATATTAATGGAATTAATTCTAACATTTCTCATATATAGACTAGGCCTTTCCTGCGGTTCCTGCTACTTCCTTGTAAAACTGGGCCACAAAGTTTGGGTCCTGCTGCTCCAGTTGTCTTAAAAATTCATTTCGTTCATCCTCGTCCCAGCTTTGGAACCACTGATCCCAAAGTCTCATTTGACACTGAAAAAGGCTTGGCGGAGGTGCAGACAGTTGCAAGGACCCCAGTCCTTCGAGGAGCAAGCACAGTTTTCCAGGCACTGCTTTACACAGTAGATCCTGCAGAAAGCGGTTTCGTTGATGTTCTGTCCATTCAGAAAACCAGTGCAGAACACATCGCATTTCTTGAGCTGGGACATAAGAGATAGGAATTGCCTCGTCTGTCATAACCTGAAAGATACAGACCCAAGAATAATGAGAATTTTGTGTACTCACCGTAAATTTCTTTTCTCTTAGCCTCTAATTGGGGGACACAGGACGATGGGTTATGCTATTCTGCCACTAGGAGGCGACACTAAGCAAATTAAAAAAGAAGCTTAGTGGCTCCTCCCAGCAGTATATAACCCCCTGACTGGCACAGTTCAGCCAGATTTGTGCTAAAGCAGTAGGAGAAAAACTTCATAAGCCGATAAGGCAACCAGGAACATAAACAAGAGAACACCAACCACAACAAGGCCAACAGGCCACAGGGAGGGTGCTGTGTCCCCCAATTAGAGGCTAAGAGAAAAGGTATTTACGGTGAGTACACAAAATTCTCCTTCGCCTCATTGGGGGACACAGGACGATGGGATGTCCCAAAGCAGTCCCTGGGTAGGAATACACATCCACATTCTGAAATGCACAGTCTACAGGTTAGCAGCCACTGCCTGTAGGATGCGTCTACCCAGCCTCGCATGTGCCGAGGCCCGAGTATGAACACGATAATGTTTTGCAAAAAGTGTGAATGCTGGACCAGGTGGCAGCTTTGCACACCTGCCCAGCATTAGCCTGGTGCCGGATAGCCCAGGAAGTACCCACCCTGACGAAATGGTCAGATTACGTAGGGAATAAGCTTCCTGAATGGTAAGCTAAATCCACCTAGCAAGAGTGGTCTTGGACGCTGCCATCTCTTTACGGTGCCCTTCTGGAAGGACGCGAAAAGGGAATCCGACCTCCTGAAAGGTGCTGTCCTGGAGACATAATACTGGAGAGTACGGACCAGATCCAGGGAGTGCAGAGCCTTTTCAAAGCGGTGCATCAGAGCCGGACAGAAGGACGGAAGAGAAATGTCCTCATTCAAATGGAGAGGAAAGCACCTTGGGAAGAAAGGATGGTACCGGACACAGTACCACCTTATCCTAGTGAAACTTGAGGAAAGGTGCCTTGCCGCAGAGTGCCGCCAGTTCCGATACCCCCCAAACGGAGGTGATCGCTACGAAGAAAACCACCTTCTGAGAAAGCAGGCGGAGCGAAACTTCCCTAAGAGGTTCAAAGGGTGGCTCCTGAAGAACCTCAAGGACCAGATTCAGGCCCCAGCCCTCCAAGGGCCTCTAATACGGTGGAACAATCCGAGACACCCTGCAAAAAAGAACGAACCTGGGGTCTCGTGGCCAAACGGTGCTGAAAAAACACAGACAGAGCCGATACGTGTCCTTTGAGAGAGCCTAGGGACAGGCCTTTATCCAGCCCAGATTGAACTCCGAATCGCTGGAATCGAAAAACGCAAGGGCGGAAGACCTCCAGACTCACACCAGGCGAAGAAACCTTCCAAATCCTGTGGTATATGCGGGCAGAGACAGGTGTTCTCACGCTGGCCATAGTGCGCACAACTTCTTCCGAAAATCCCGCCCGAGTCAAAATCCGAGCCTCAAGGGCCATGCCATCAAACAAAGGGGCCCTGAGTTCTGATGACAAAATGTGCCCTGGGAGAGAAGATCTGGACGGTCCGGCAGGTGCCAAGGGACGTCTGCGGCGAGCTGCACGAGATCGGCGTACCATGGTCTCCTGGGCCAATCCAGGGCCACTAGAATCACCGGGACATGCTCCATTTTGATCTTCTGGACCACGCTGGAAATGAGGGCCAGAGGAGGGAAGATGTAAGATGAAAATGTGTCCAAGTCTGGACCAGAACGTCTGATCCCAGAGCTCGCGGGAGCAGCCAAAGAAGTTGGGAATGTGCGCATTCATTCGCGACGCCATGAGGTCCACATCAGGAGTCCCGAAGCGACTGCAGATCTGGCGGAACACTTCTGGATGTAGAGCCCATTCTCCCGAGGCAAGGCCCTGATGGCTGAGAAAGTCCGCCACCCAATTGTTGATCCCAAGGATGTGAACAGGTGAGAAAAATGCTCCGGAGGATTCAGCCCAGCTAATGATCGGTTCCACTTCCTGCATAGCAGACTTGCTGCAGGTTCCGCCCTGATGGATGACATATGCCACAGCCATGGCATTGTCCGACTGAATGCGGATGTGACGGCCCTTCCGAAGATGAGGAAAACTTGCAACGCCAAGTAGATGGTCCGAATCTCCAGGAGATTAATGGGCAGAGAAGACTCCATTTGAGACCACCGATCCTGGGTTGTGTAATGGCGAAAAAAACCGCTCCCCAGCCGAGGAGACTGGCGTCGGTGGCCAGCACGACTCACCGAGCCGAGAGAAAAATCTTCGCCAAGAGAGAGATGTCGGGATCAGCCACCATTGAAGAAACTGCCTCGTTTCCGCTGACGGACGGAATGTCCAGTGAAGGGTGAACAGACCGCGATCCCAGGCTGATAGCAGGGCCAACTGAAGTGGCCGGAGATGGAGTTGGGCAAATGGTACTGCGTCCAATGTCAACCCCATCTGTCCCAGAACTTGCATTGCAAACCGGAGGGAGTGCGGGAGAGGAGAAGCATCCGAACTGCACAGCGCAGGGAATGAGCCTTGTCCTGGGGGAGAAGCACAAGTCCCCGAGACGTGTCCAGAAGCATCCCCATGAACAAGCTTGCGGCTTGGAGTTGGCGAGGTAGATTGAGCAGCCATCCCAGGCGCGTGAGAGTATCTACTGTGACGCAGACATTTTCTCACAGTCCCCAAAGGACTGACCCTGGACCAACAGCTTGTCCAGGTAGGGGAGAACAGAGACTCCCCGTGAAAGCAGGATGGTCATGACAGCCGTCATGACCTTGGTGACTTCATGAGCCGTATCAATCCAGACTGGGACAGGAAGACCCGTCCCTCTTGGGCACGATTAACAGATTCGAATAAAATCCCAGGAACCGCTCGTTCTGAAGGACTGGGAGGACGACTCCTGCCTGCCGGAGAGAGTTGATGGCCTGAAAGAAGGCGCACACCTTTGCCGGTGTTCCCGGAAGGTTTGGAAGGGAAGAATCTTCTGGGGAGGGCGAGTGTGAAACTCTATGCTGTAGCCGAAAAACACCAATTCTCGAACCCACTTGAAAGTGAAAAAGTCGGCCGCCAACTCGGGAGGCACCTTCCGGAGGAACCGAGTCAGGAAGGGGATCATTTAAGGAACAATATAGAAATGGTGGTATTTAAAATATGAGCGCTACACAAGGACACTGCACTGATCAGTATTACCTTTAGGTCTTTATTGAAAATTAACAAATGTGAGTCCTCGCCACAACATGTTTCGACACAAATGCGTCTTCCTCAAGAGGATCATGTCTGAAACCCAGACTCTTTCGACTTGTCCTGTCAGTTGGGGTGGCTGCCAACATGAACCCGGCTTGAAGGAAGCCTGGGAACCCTGTCTGTGCAAAGCGCACTAGACAGCTGTGACGGGCGGGAAGCGGACCACCCGGACGAGTTCCGAAAGAACCGGAATCTCGTCTGTTGACCCTTAGCAAACTTAGGCTGAGGCTTTCGCTGAGGAAGAGAGGTACTCTTACCTCCTGTAGTGTCCGAGATTAGCTTATCAAGCTTTCCCCAAAAAGACGCCTGCCTAAATAAGGCATGCTAGTGAGAGACTTCATTGAGGCCGAATCCGCCTTCCACCCTCGAAGCCAGAGGGTGCGGCGGATCGCAATGGCATGTGAGGCCGCTACCGCAGTTGGCCGCATCAATAGAAGTGTGACCAAGAAATCCCCTGCTACAGAAATCTGAGCGGCCAGATCCAACAACTCTGGATCTGAATCCCGGTGACGCAAGGCGGAATGCAAATCACCTGCCCAGGTCACAATGGCCTTAGCCACGCACATGAAGGCGACGGATGGTGATAGGGACGAGCCTGAAGCCTCAAACACCGATGTCGACAAGTGTTCTAGCTGACGGTCAGTGGCATCCTTGATAGCCGCGCCCTCAGAGAGAAATAGCAAAGTCTTAGAGGCCAAACGGGACACCGGAGGGTACACCTGCGGGAAGTCTGCCCAGGCTTGCGATACCGCTGGCAAGAAATGTTAACGGGACTTGATCACTTTACAGCTTATCAGGCTGAGACCAATGCTTCTGCAGATCTTCCTGAATCTCAGGATGGTCTGAGAATACTTTTTGAGGGCTTTTGGATCTCTGAAAAGAGACCACGTGATCCAAGGATGCGACCCGGGCTGGGTCAGCCACTGACCGGGCCTGATTAACGGCTGAAACCAGGTCGTCCACCATGGCAAGAGTATCAGAGGAGGCCGAATCAAAGTGAGCCTCCTGGTCCGGATCAGAATCAGAATCACGGAGCTCACCCGCTAAGCGTGATTCATGGGAACTTCTCCTTGTAGGGGAGACCCGAGAGCCCTGTGATGGGGCTATGAAGGAGCTCTTGCGGGACCTCTTTCTACCAGAATCATGGAAGAGAGTGAGGGTACGAGCTAGTCTCCGAGAGCGTATCTCCTCGCGACTGGAGAGGTCGGCCTGGGAGCCAGGTTGGTCTAAGGTGCTGGCCGAAGCTCGGGGCTGCAGGGCCTGGATCAGTGTCTCAGAAATTCGTTGTATAGATTGGTTCATGGACTGCGATAACGCAACCGCCCATTCGGGGGTAGCAGGGCCACTAGAGGAGGTATCCTCACCAGCGGGAGCTTGCGTAGGGGCAGAGGCACCGGGCTGAGTGGAAACAGAGGCACAGACCTGGCAAAGTGGAGTAGAACAACGGCATGGCAGTGCAGACTTGCATGCAGTGCAAAAAGCATAATACACAGCAAAGGTCTTTGGTGCCCTCTTGTTCTTATTGCCAGACATCATGGCAAAACTCCCCCTGCTACACACAGAAGTATACACTGCCGGATGTGAGGCACAAAAAGACAAGAGTAATGCTGCAGCAGAAAGAATAAATCGCTGCTGAGCACACACAACAAACAGCTCAGGGCTACAGCAGAAATATAGATCGATGCTGAGCCCTGTCACCTGAGAGTCACTGGAAACGAAGCACTGGCCCAGAATCCTGTATCCCCCTGCAGACATCCGACTGTGCCCACACTGAGAATCCCTCAGCTGCTGAAAATGGCGCCCAGAGCGACCAAGAAGCGCCAAAACAATGAATAAACGCTAGGCCATGCCCCCTGGAGCGGGAAGCCGCTAGGCCACGCCCCCCAATTATACAGCGTCCAGGGTGAACGCCATAGGCCGAAGGGCCGGCCGGGGGCGTTCCCAGCCGGGCCGCATCATCACCAGGGGTGGGGAAGGGGCGGATCGCACTGTGTAGGTCCGAAGCCTGGCCCTAAATTAATGCAGCAGGCCACCGGCCGAGAGGGGTCCGGCACGGAGCACACAGCGGGAGATGCAGCGGGCTCAGGGGACCACAGGGGAGCACCAGAGGGCAGGGCAGCACCATACCTTATGACGGCTCCATCCCTGGACCCCATAAGGGGCAGGGGAGCGGACCATCCATCCCAGGGCAGCATGAAGCAGATCCATCTTCCTTGTGCTGCAGGAGTCAGAGGCCATGGGAGATCTCCTGCAACCCAGATTCCCAACTGTGGGGTCTGGGGAGGGATGCTGCAGGAGCCGGCCATCAACCTGCCACCCAGAGTCCCATCTGTGGGGTCTGGGGAGGGACCTTGCAGCAGTCCGAACGCAGGCTACAACCAAGAGTCCCAACTGTGTCTGGGGAGCGAAGAGAGAAAATAACAAACTAACAAAACAAACAGTGACTCCTCCTAAGACACTAAGCAAAAAACTGGCTGAACTGTGCCAGTCTGGGGGTTATATACTGCTGGGAGGAGCCACTGTGCTTCTTTTTTAATTGCTTAATGACGCCTCCTAGTGGCAGAATAGCATAACCCATCGTCCTGTGTCCCCCAATGAGGCGAAGAAGAAAAAAAGAATATACACTCTTCAACACTGAAATTACAACAAGAAGAAAAAGTAATAGAATTGTGGAAATCACAGGATCGGTAGACATGTTAGTGATATGCAAATGATAAAAAATGAAACATTTTAAAAATATCTTGACTAATTAAGGAATGTGTACGAGTACCATGTGCAGAAATCTTCAAACTTACCTGCCCTGGCTCTCATCACGGAGGTTAAATATGAAGAAGATGCAGGCCATGACAGCACATTTGGGCAATGCAGGTTGTTCACTGACGCACAAACAACAAGTGGTCGGTTGTGTTAATAAACAGTTACAGGGACACTTCATGTTCCCTTGTAAAGGTCTTTTTGTATCGTTGCCCACATGGTGCCCATACAAATTTCCAGTTCTCACTGCAACCAAGACAATAGTTAGACTCATCTCTAAAGAGGATAGACCTCCATTCCAGCCTCTATTGCTGTCTTACTCTCATCATGGAATCAGTGGTACGGCCATTTTCTCAAAATGTCCCAAGAGCCATTTTTCAACAAGACAATGCCAGGACACATGTTGCTTGTGTTACACTGGGCATCCTGATTGCTTAAATGTACTACCATGGCCAGCAGCATCTCCATAATTCTCTCCCTTCAAGTACATCTGGGACGTTATTTGTTGGCAACTGCAAAAGCAGCTGCCAGCAGTGGACCTTGATGATTTGTGTGTCCAAGTGCAAGTGCATTAAAAGGTATCACAACTACAAGATTATTATTTTGTTTCTCCCACTGGGAGCAATCAACAAGTGCACTCAGCGATGGAAAACATTCCTCACACAATAAACTAATTAATAACATGCCAAGGAGTGTGTGTATTTCTGCTTGTGGTGCTCATACTTTATATTAAATAACTCAGTACATTTGGAAAATTTAGTTTCCATCTTTTCATCACATATTGTTAACAAGTCTATAAATCCTGAAATGTCTAACTCCATGACTTAGGATTCAATAGGGATCGTGTGTTGTAGGTCCGCACTGCTACACAAACCTCAAAGCCCGAATCTTCAGTTTATGAAGTTCTATTAGATCCATCCAACACGTTTCAGAGCGTGCTATGCTCCTTCATCCTTCCCTGATGAAGGAGCATAGCAGGCTCAGAAGCATGTTGGTTGGATCTAATGAAACTCCATAAACTGAAGATTCGGGCTTCGTGGTTTGTGTAGCAGTGCGGACCTACAACACATCGTCCCTATTGAATCCTACGATTTCCCACCACATTGCACGTAGAAGTGTGTGTCTCACAGCAGCTACCTATGTGATTTATACTGGTTGTGTGGCACACAACCTGCAAAGGTGAGCAGTTTCATTGAGCGACTTCATAGCCCCCCTTATATATAACGATAAGACCCTATTTGCACTTGCTTCCTTTACAGATATTAAAGGGAACCTAACCCCACAAACCGTCCCCCCCCCCCCGCATCTTTAGTCTTCAATATATATTTTATTATCAACAGGAGAATTAACACTTTATGTAATAACACATACATAAACATATAACCATGAGATGAGTGAGTATAACAGAGCTTATTTCGAGGGGGAGGAGGGGGGGGAGGGAAGGAGTTAGGTTGGGTATAACCTAGGAGAGGGGAGAGAAAAAGGGGGGGGGGGGGTAGGCATAAATGGATATCAAGAACAATATCAACTTTTCCAAAGTGAAGAAGTTAGATTATAGGTTCTAGGACACCACATTGTGAAGAGATGAGTCTTTCTTGATCGTACACCCCCCATGTGTGGGTCTGAGTGTAACTGTTTTAAATAGGTCCAGAAACCCTGTTAGACTTTGCCTGTAGGATGTAAAAGGTATCAACATCTATAAATCTCCAGGCGTTAAATCCATGAACTGCTCAGGGACGGGGGTACAGGAAAGCGGGAATGGGGGTGGGGGGGGGGGGGGGTAAGAAAATTAAGGCTATTCAACATTAAGGAAGGGGAAGCTGGAAAAAGGGGGAAGGCAGGGAGAGAGAGGAGGATAATGGGGATTATAAAGGGAGAGGAGTAGGGACATATCCGAACAAAGAAGACTGTGAGGGTGATGGATTAAAGGAAAAGAAAGAGATAAGAGAAGAGGAAGAAAAAGGGCTAGAGGGAGTAGCCACATCTCCCAGCTGGCTTTCAGGGTGGTGGTTTTATGGCTGACGGATATGTTGCCCATAGGGTCCACGCTTGGGAGACGTATCGCCGCCTCGGGGCATCCATTGCCAGGTGGTATTCGTGACAGAATATTATGTTTAGCTTTTTGATGAGGTCACCTATAGACGGGGGGGGGGGCACATTTTTCCATGATGCCGCAACACATAGTCTTGCTGCAATTAGAATGTAAGCGATTGCATGATGTGCGACAGGGGGGTAGGTCTCCGCTCCTATATGTAACACTGCTAGTTGAGGGGACAGGGGAATATTCGTATCCGTTACCGTCCCCACCAGACTGGCCACCAGCTCCCAAAACTGGGAGATCTTGGGACACCTCCACCACGTGTGTACCAAATCCCTCCTCTGACCACACTGTCTCCAGCACAAGGATGAAGCTCCCGTGCCAAATTTGGCCAGCCTGGTGGGGGGGGGTGTACCAACGTAAGTGCACCTTTTTCAGGGATTCTAGATGATTAATGCACTTTGTGGCCTGAGAAACACACCTGATTGCCCCCTCCCAATCATCCAAGTCTGCATGGAAATTAAGGTCTTTCTCCCACGCCACCATAGAAGGTAGCTTAGTGGGGGAGTTTTGTATTAGCAGTCCTTCGTATATAGAGGATAGACCCTTTGGGATCGTGGCTTCTGCGAAAAGAAAACGCTGAAATGGTGAGGGAGTGGGCTGTTTCAGGTCATGTAAGCATTCTGATGAATCAAGAAAATGGCGTACCTGTGAGTATTGCAAATAGGTACGTCCCAAGACCTGACAGTTGTTACTAAAGCTGTCAAATGTAAGTAATTTACCGTCTTTCGTTAGGTCACCTAGGTTATGAATTCCAGACGCCTGCCAGGGTACGAGATTTAGCGTAGGGATGTGCACCTGAAGAGCCTCCAGCGGGATCCTCTCCAGGGGCAGTTTAGACCAGTAATCTGGCATTTTTCCCCACGCTGATTGGAGTGCTCGAATCGTGGACAGAGGGTGAGTCACCCTGACTGGTCCCAGAGCAGCCCCAGCTAGAAGTCTGCCAAGCGCAATCCCCGGAGCCAACTCTGTCTCCAACTGAGTCCAGCCCAGTACCGGCTGTTGTCTCCACAGGATTCTAGAGGCTTCTAGAATCGTTGCTTTATGGTAAGTGATTACATCTGGCACCCCCATGCCACCTCCCTTCAATTTCAGATACATCGTCCGTCTCTGGACTCTTGGCCTACCTCTCGCCCAGATGAATGTGTTAATTTGTCTTTGTAGCTGAGTTAGAAGTTTGCTTGGGTACCCCATCGGGACACAGCGAAAGAGGTATAATAGTTTTGGCAGCCAAAGCATCCTGAAAGCCTGAATTCGCGCCATCCAGGATAAAAGAGGAAGGGGGCTGGAGTCCATGGCCCCCCTCAGCGTTGCCATCAGCTTGTTTAAATTTACATGGGCCACTTGGTTAGAAGCACACAAAGTTATACCCAGGTAGGGTATGCCCTCTGGGGCCAACGCAAAGGTGAATTTTGAGGAGAGGGCTTTCAGGTCCAACTTCGTCAAATTAATGGGGAGGGCCATGGTCTTTCCCATATTCAGTTTATAATAGGATATTCTCGAAAAGTCGTCTAATTCCTTAAGTATAGCTGGGATGGAGCTGTCAAGGTCAATGCATGTAATAATGACATCATCAGCGTATAGCCCTATAACATGGTGTTTTGTTCCCACATGAATGCCAACAATCTCAGGGTTGGATCTAATTGAGGCCGCAAGGGGCTCCATGACAAGGGCAAAGATCAGGGGTGACAAAGGGCACCCCTGTCTTGTACCGTTGGTGATGTCAAAGTATATCCTGACGTTGAGACCCGAGCTCCCGGAGCAGAGTAGAGACTTAAAATAGCCGACAGAATTGGTCCGGAGAAACCGAACTTCTCGAGGACCTCGCGTAGGTAGCCCCAGTGTACCCTGTCGAACGCTTTCTCAGCGTCAAGTGACAGGAATACACTGGGGGTCCCCCGCCCCTCCACTATCTCCACCAGGTCTAACATGCGTCTGGTGCCGTCTCTGGCTTGCCGTCCCTCCACAAAGCCCACCTGGTCCGAGTCCACCAACAGGGGAATCACCTTCGAGAGCCGGGAGGCCAGCAATCTGGCAAAAATCTTCACATCCGTGTTTAGTAACGAGATGGGACGATAGTTGCCTAGCCTATCTGAGGGCTTCCCAGGTTTCAAGATGGTGGTGATCGTGGCCTCTAAGGCCTCAGCCGGGAGCTCCCCTTCAGTCTGCCAGTGTTGGAACAGTCGGAGGAGGTAGGGTGTTAAGTGTCGGGAGAACACTCTATAGTATTCGTTGGCAAAGCCATCTGGACCTGGGGCAGAGTTTGATTTAAGCGTCTTAATAATTTTTGAGACCTCCGTGAGGGTGAAAGGCTGGTTCAGGGTAAAGAGCACATCTGGTGAGACAGTCGGAAGGTCTACCCTTGCTAAGTAAGTTCAAATAATGTCTACCGAGGGTTGTTGAGTCAGGGGGTCATCTGCCAAGTTGTAAAGTTTAGAGTAAAAGTCTGCCATTACTTCCACTATTCCACTCGGATCTCTAACTCGCTTGCCGTCAGTAGATGTCATGGACGTCACCATCGACTGAGATACCCTCTTCCTAAGTCTCCTGGCCAAAAGTTTCCCTGCTCTATCTCCTGCTGCGTAAAACTGAGTGTTAAGTTTCCGTAAGCCTAATTCGTGTTGGTAAAGCAGCTGGGCTCTAAGTTTCGTTCGCAAGTCCAGAATCTGAGAGGCCAGTTGGGGGGAAGGATTAGCCTTATTTGATTTCTCCAAGATCCCTATTTGTTCAGTCCATTCCCTCCAAAGTTTCTCTCTAGCTCTCTTTTGTTGAGAGGCCTTCTGAATAAGGAGTCCACGTAGGACCGCCTTATGCGAAGCCCATAGGGTACCATCCGAGGTTTCGCCGTTGTCATTGAATTGGAAGAATTCCGCCAGACTCCCACCCAGAGAGTTGAGTATCTGTTGATCCGACAGGAGGCCCACATTCATACTCCAACGATGTGGCACACCTCCTCTTTGCCCCTGTCTGATCCCCACTGTGACAGGTGCGTGATCTGACCACGAGATCAGACCAATCGAGGCTGATTTACAGCGGGGCAAAGCTTCCTCTCCTACCAAGAAAAAGTAAATCCTGGAGTAGGATCTATGGCAGTTGGAAAAGAAGGTGTAATCTCTTTCCTCTGCGTGAAGGTACCGCCACATATCGTGGAGTCTGAATTCCCGGCACAAGCCTGCCAATTCTCTTCCTCTCCTTGCTTGTGGGGCCGAGGAGTCCAGTCTAGCCTCCATGACCTGATTAAAATCTCCGCAGATCACCAAGGACCCTTCGTTTGATTGACTCAGCTTTTTAAACAGAGATCTCAGGAACCTCAGTTGTCCAACGTTCGGGGCATAAACCGTCACTATGGTGAACAGCTCCCCTGAGATGCGGCACTTTAAAATGAGGTACCTCCCCAGTGGATCCGCCTCCACTGAGTTCAGCTGAAACTGGACTCTATTGCTTACCATCATGCATACCTCTGCTTTCTTCACGTTATGATTGGCAAAGTAAATGTGGGGGAAGGAGGGATTCCTCACACGGTAATTGTCTTCAGCCAAAAGGTGTGTTTCTCGGATGCAAACCACATCCGCTCGAAGTCTCCTGGTCTCCCTCCATAGGAAGGAGCGCTTTACCGGAGAGTTCAGGCCTTTCACATTGAGCGACGCCACACATAATGACGAAGAGGTATCAGGCTGGGCTGAAAGCTCCTTGGTCATAGCTACCTGCCCTTAGTTTCCAAGCGGAGAGGCTACCAGTGAAAGAGGCAGGAGATAGAGTTTAGGAGATTAGAAGATACGAAAGAAGTGAGGGGGGATGGGAAGGAAGAGAGGAAGAAAGGAGGACGGGAGGGAGATGGAGAGACTACTTAGAAGGGGGAACTGGGAGGGGGGGGAGGGGGAAGGGATGAAAGGACGGAGGGGGGGGGAGGGGGGAGTGGAGAACACTTATGTAAACCAAAACGTAGTCAGACACCAAGTGTCTAGACTATCGGGGGGGGGTCACAAAACCTCACCAGGGCCTCCTTTCAGCGTGACCGAAACCCGTATTAGTCACTAGAACAGTAAGAAGGGAGACCCACATTCGTCCAAGACCCTAATTGTAATCACCACAGGTGGGGTCTGGCGTAGAGGCTTTAGAAGTTTATCCAAAAACAAAGGCCGGCCCACGCAGACTGGAGTCAAATCTTCCCAAGCCTCCTCTTCCTCAGTCCTGACCTCGGAGATGTGGTCTGTGGGCTCCGCCCTGTGTGAGTTCTCTGTTTCTGAATTAGGCTCAATGGTCTGCCAGTCTGCTGCTCCCTTGTAATTATGCACGCCCCTCTCTGCTTGATGCCTTGGTAAGAGCCTGGCCGCGTCATGAAAGGGGTGGGGCTAAATCGCGTCATGCCGTTAGCCCCGCCCCCTTTCATGACGCGGCCAGGCTCTTACCGTGTTTCCCCGAAAATAAGTCACCCCCGAATATAAGTCAGGGCAGGGCTGGCGCAGAATTTTCCAATATAAGTCATACCCCGATTATAAGACAGGGTGACTTATTTTCGGGGAATACGGTATAAGACAAGGGGGGTAGGGCGTGTGAGGTGGGGGGCGCTGCGCAGTATTTCCTACCTTGTCCCCCGGTCTGCTGTGCCTTGTGGTTCCCCCTGCTTCAGTTCCATCATCATCGGTGCTGGGGGCAGCCATCTTGCTTATTCTCTCCGGCCCCGGCCAGTGATGTCAGAGCAGGCCGCGCTGTGATTGGCTAGCACCCGTGATCACGTGCCAATCACAGCGCAGCCTGCTCTGACATCACTGGCCGGGGGCGGAGAGAAGAAGCAAGATGGCAGCCCCCAGCACCGATGATGATGGAACTGAAGCAGGGGAAACCACAAGGCACAGCAGACCGGGAACGGAGCGAGGACCCCACCGGAAGGCACAGAGGACATCCCAGCACAGAAGAAGAGGATCGAGGAGGCAGCACAGCAGTCGGCACAGGGGACAAGGTAGGAAGCTGTGTGTATGTGTATATATATGTGTGTGTGTGTGTGTGTGTGTGTGTGTGTATATATGTGTGTATGTATGGGTATGTTTATGTAAGTAGGCTGGTGGCTGCCAATATAAGCCATACCCCGAAAATAAGACATGGGGCCACTTTTGGCCCCCAAAAAAATATAAGACAGTGTCTTATTTTCGGGGAAAACACGGTAGCAAGGCATCAATCAGAGAGGGGCGTGCATAATTACAAGGCTGCAGCAGACAGACAGGCCTTTGAGACTAATTCAGAAACAGAGAACCCACACAGGACGGAGGTAAATATAACTTCTTTTCTACTTTACTAAATCGATTTTTTCTGCAAAAGGGATGGCTAGAAATGATAAGAGGGGGTGCAAGGACAGGTCTAAAGATGAGGGGGGGGTCAGTTTGTGGGGTTAGGTTCCCTTTAACTCCATGACTTTTCCTTCTTAGTATTGCAAATTCAATGTTGAGGAGTGTAAAGTATATCAACACTGAAGAATGAGACAAAAACAGTATGAAATATCAATACCAACAATCCTGAGGGCTCCTTCACTGGTGCTATATCTTCATATATTTTAAATGCATGGAAAAGTTGGCAATACCTTTAAGCATTTTTCATTGTTTTTTATTTTAAAAGAAATTTTTATCTTGTTATAAATGTAACATGCATTGTACTTGCTTTTACGAGTCCTAAAGTAAAATGGAAGAAAAAAGCAAAGCACATCACAAAGAACAATGTGTGTTTCATTTCAAATCTTTCAAAGGTTCCCGAAAACTGCTTACTAATAAATCAAAATGCAATGAAACGCTGTACACTAGCAGCCAAGTTTGTTTAAAGTGTAAATGCAATTTCATTGAAGAAAAAAAAAAAAAAAAAACAATACTGCACTGGTTGTTAATGATGGGTCACATAGCAGCTAAGATGCTTTCTTGTTCCTTATGACTTAATTACTCACATTTTTGTGTGCTCTTTTATAAAAGCTGCATTTTTTGGCTGTGTGGGTGTTGCAAGCAGCTGATGGGGAGCAGTGCAATGTGACACCAGAGAAGCACTGAGCTGTGTGGAGCCAGATGCCAGACCAGAGAAGCTTCTGCCAAGGAAAGACAAGTTTGCAGTGATACAGACACTGGCATTGCTTAGGACTATGGTGTAGTCTGTGGTAATTTCATACATTGCCACCACATGAGCTGCAGGCAGCAGTGTGGACATTCTGTAGGATACACCCTCTTTACCCTTATATGGTTACATGCCCTGTATTCAGTGTGAGAAACTTGACAAAGGATCTGACTCATAAGGGCCTGTCACACGTGTCAATGTCGCCCGCGATATCGCTCATGCTTCACAAATTATTAATCGCCTGAGCGATGTGGAATTATCGCAGGTAAGATGTCACACGCGTCAATATGACCCAGCGATGCGGTGATGTCGCCATCTTGCGAGCGATTTTATTTAGTCGCTTGTACGATGTCAAAATAGAAAATATGTCGCTGAGTTTAGTGTCACACGCAGTGATGCACAAGGTCTACTGAGCGATGAGCGACAGGTTTTACGTCTGGCAGTGAAACCTGCGATCGGCGATCAGCGACATGTCGCTGGTTGCATCGCTTGGTCACACGCTTCAATGTCGCTCCTGCGTCACTTTTACGTCGCTCGAGCGACTGAAAATCCGTGACGTACGAGCAACATTGACAGCGATATTGACGTGTGTGACATCCCCTATAATGAATTAATGAACATAATGAGTCTGCTTCACACACAGTCTAGTGGGGACACCTTGTGGAAGGTTATGAATGTTTTTTAACTAGAATTCTCTAATAAAGAATATTTGAAGATTTATTATAATCACTTGCTCTACATTATTATTATTAAAAAAAATTTTAAACGGCAGCTATACTTTAAAGTCAGGATACATGTTGTCTAAAATTGATCAAAACTGGTGATCTCAACCATTTCTTGTCCAGTGAAAACAAATTAACTTATCTATAACCCATCCTGTGGATAGATAAGTTATCAGTAGAGGACCGAATGCTAGGACCCACACCTATTGGCACAGTTATCCACGTTAGTGTGCATGCTCAATCCCTTTGACTTTTTCTAAAAGGGAGAAATCAAAAACAAAGAAAGGAGTATCACAGACCTTGATGGAGCATGCCAAAAACATGCATAGCCTTTGCTCTATATACCTTCTTTTTCCTGCTTATGGGGAGCTGAGAGCATGGGGCCACCTCTTCATTGAGTTTCCATATGTTGCTGCTGTTAAAGGGGGACTCCAGTGAGAGAAAACATTTTAGTACAGACCCTGCCATGCTACATGACACAGCTGAACATTGCAGTTCTAGGATCTATAGATCTCTTATAGATCGATAAAATCATACCTGCTCCTCAGGGAACCTAGAATCTTCAGCCTGGCAGCTTCATGTAGAATCAGAAAGCAGTGTGTGTCGGGGACGTGAATGATGGGAGCTGCAGGATCATTCTACATTCCAGCCCCCTCACATTTCTGTATAAGGAGGGTGTGTGGCAGAGGGCGTGGCTGCAGCCCCATACTCACACTACAATCCTGTCCCTGATATACCACCCTACCTATGTGACAGGGGGGTCCAGGCTTGAAATAGCAATCAGTCACCAATCGGACACAAATACATGCTGTGATCCTCTGCTGTGTGATGATGCATAATGTGTACTGTTATTGTGAGGCTAGGAGTCCAATTTAGGCAAATCATTACATTGATTGGTTGAGCTCTGCATGGTCTCCCCTCTTCCATAGGAATATGGTAGCTTCCTATCCCTCCAACTTTCAATGGATCATCATCATCACTCCTCACTGGAATGTAGGATGAATCTGCAGCTCCCAGCATCCATGCCCCTGACACACCTCCTGCTCTCTGCTCCTGCATGAAGGTCCCAGGCTGACAGGCTGAAATTCTATGTCCCATGAGGGAGGGGGGAGATCAAAGGAGCAGGTATGATTTTATTTACTTATAAGAGAACTATAGATCCTAGAACTGTGATATACAGCTCTGCTTCATCATGTAGCAAAGCAGGAACTGTACTAAAGGGTTTGCTCTCAGTGGAGTTCGCCTTTATTTGGCAATTAGGGAAAATGTCAAAGGACCCACATTTTCCCCATAGATGAGGGTTCCAGGGGGACTCACTCATCATATACATGTTGTATACTCTGTAAATATGTCATAAATGGCAGACATGGGGATACCCCATTTAAAGGCAAAGTTAGCCGTATACTGTAACTTACAATTAAAGCAAGAGGGCTGGCACCATCACAGCATGATGATGGGACTAAAATAATCACAGATTTTAATATCCTGAGATATTACATTGATGCTCAATAGAGAAATAACCACATAAAAGGTATTATATTATTGGGGGCTGGCAAAGATGAACCAGTTATAGGGAAAAAGAGCAGACAAGATCACAGCTGTGATCTGTGTGTGCTGACAGCCTAGAGCTACCTCGCCTGAGGTAAACTGAAGCACTGATCAGCTGTGAATAATATGTAGGCCCTGCCCCCCTCCTATATGGCCGTATTCATGTGTGGAGATGAAGAAAGATCTACCTAACAACCAGCATATATCAGGTTTAGAAACAGCCTAGTTGGGGCATCTTCTGGAAATTTTTTGGAAAGGTTTTCTTCCAGATTTCACTTATGAAGTATATTTGAGAGTTTATTACAAGTATAATCATTTGCTCTACATTATTATTAAAGAAAAATTTAAACGAAGGTTACACTTTAAGGGTTAGCTCACATTTGCATACTAAAATATTGATTAAATCTGAAATATTCCCATTATATGTCCAATAAAGATAAAGAGTCTCATTAACTTTCTGTAATAAAATGTAATCATTTTTATAGGAAAATATATTGCAATCTGAGAGTCCTCAGTGGTTGATACCTTTTAATGGCTAACTGAAAAGATGGTAAACATAGCAAGCTTTCGGGACGCTGCGGCCCTTCTTCAGGGCAGTAATGACACAAATTTTGAAGACGCATACATATATACATAAGCACTTGAAAGAAAAAAAAAAAAAAAGAAAAAAGAAGGCAAAACATGTTGTATGCTCTGGTGGATATGACAGGTGACTGAAAGCAGAGTGGAGTTAGGGAGGGGTGGAGGAGCAGAGACAGAGAAACCAGATTTCTAAGATAAGCGGAACCAATTATATTAGGTAGATGGTTAGTAACCCATGGAGACCTGAAAATACTTAGTTCTAAGTGAGACAGTTCACAGAAGTGTCAAGAGTTCATAGTCCTATGATTTCAGTGTGTTGCAAGCTGTCTCCAAATGCACTTTCATTTTATATAGAAATGCATGAATCTGCTATCCCCAAATGTCCGTTCATCTAATATATAATTGCCCTAACTCACTTCCGTAAGTTTCGGCGCTACTTCCGTCGTCGTGTCCGTGGGCGCCTGGCGCCAACGCGAGCCGTTGCAGGGGCGCGAGCAATGGCCGCGCAGCGGCCATTGCGAGTCTCTCACCCCGGCGACGACCAACGAGAGCCGAGCGCCGTGGCCGAAAATAGAACCAAGGGCCCGACCATGCACAGCTCTAAAGACCGCTATGTATCTCAATGGGAAGTGAGGTGCTATGCTCATTGGTCGGCGCCAGCACACAGCGACCAATGAGCATAGCGCCTCACTTTGAGTTACAAATTTACCGCTGTAAGTGAGGCGCTATGCTCATTGGTCGGCGCCAGCACACAGCGACCAATGAGAATAGCGCCTCACTTACAGCGGTAAATTTAAAACTCAAAGTCCTCCATGTATCTCAATGGGAAGTGAGGCGCTATTCTCATTGGTCGGCGCCAGCACACAGCGACCAATGAGAATAGCGCCTCACTTCCTATGGAGATTCATGGAGGACTTTGAGTTTCACATTTACCGCTGTAAGTGAGGCGCTATTCTCATTGGTCGGCGCCAGCACACAGCGACCAATGAGAATAGCGCCTCACTTCCTATGGAGATACATGGAGGACTTTGAGTTTCACATTTACCGCTGTAAGTGAGGCGCTATTCTCATTGGTCGGCGCCAGCACACAGCGACCAATGAGAATAGCGCCTCACTTCCCATTGAGATACATGGAGGACTTTGAGTTTCACATTTAGCGCTGTAAATGAGGCGCTATGCTCATTGGTCGGCGCCAGCACACAGCGACCAATGAGCTTCGCGCCTCACTTCCTATGGAGATACATGGAGGACTTTGAGTTTCAAATTTACTCAAAGTCAAACTCAAAGTCCTCTATGTATCTCAATGGCCAGTGAGGCGCTTCTCTCATTGTACTCATGACAGTAGCAACATTAACCCCTTACATTCCGTTTTATCTGTAATTTCTATAACACAGTGTGTAGTTGTACTGCCACTGCGAAGTTAACCCCTTATATACCATTTCTGCCTTAACTCCATATTTTATTACTACTGCCAGTAGGAACATTAACCCCTTATATTCCATTATTGTTGTTATTTCTATTACACAGTGTATAGTTGTAATGACAGTGCGAAATTAACCCATTATATACCAGTTCAGCATTAACTGCATATTTGGTAGTGTTTATAACTACTGCCACTGGTACATTAACCCATGAACACCATTTTGGATATAATTTACAGCGCTGTGTCTGTTGTGGGAGTGCCTGTGGGACATTAACTCCTTCAATAACATTTTTTATATCATTATAAGTTCCTACTCTGTTATAGTCCTGTTAGTCGGACATTAACTCTTTCTACACCTCCACTATATTATTACCCTCACAGTTCTGCCTACATCGCCTACTTAGTCATATATCCGGTGTTCAAGTCTATTACTTAAAACTCTTAAAAAAATTATATACAGATTCTAGACTCTCGATACTTTAGAAATCGGGCTCACAGCTAGTATTACATAAAATCCCAAAAATCCATGTGAAATATTTAATCCGGTTTTGATTGTGTCAAAGGTTGTTATCAATTTGTATTCCCAAATTCTTCTCTCTCTCTGAGATTTGAAGTTACTCTTTAAAATGAGCAGCCTCATATCGGATTCAGTGTTGTACTCAGAGCTGCAAAAATGGTTTGCTACAGGTAGGTCCATACGCTTTTCTTTCATTGAGTGGCGATGAGAATTCATTCTTGTTCTGAATTGTAATCCGGTCTCCCCTACGTACATGCTGCCTGTTGGGCATTTGGTACATATAATTAAGTACACCACATTGCTTGTGGTGCAGCTGAAGCTACCTGGGATCTTGTAGTCCTGATCTGTCCCAGGAATCCTTATTTTGTCAGTTGTCATTATAGATGGACAGGTTTTGCACCTGTTCTGGTTGCAGAGAAAGGTTCCTGTTGTTGCTGGAGAGGACAGGGCGCTTCTGACAATGATGTTTTTCAGATTTGGAGGTTGTCTAAAACACAAGAGCGGGGGATCCGAAAATATTGATTTTAGTCGGGCATATTTTTGTAGGAGTGGTTGCAGTTTCCGTGCGGCTCCTCTTACCTACAATCCAAGTCTGGAGGTGCTGACTACAAGAGGAACTCTCTTATTTTCTTCTCTAGTTTTGTAATGTAGATGATTCCTTGATATTCTGGTGGCTCTTGTAATCTGGTTCTCGATTGTTCTTGGATGGTAGCCATGGTTCAAAAAGGTCTTTCTGAGGCCAGACTGGACACCTGATCCTAAGCGTAACTCCCATTTGAACAACTATATAGACACTTTCAGACATTTGGTAAAATCCACTATTTTAGATACACACAAGAGTCAACCATCCAATGTCAATGTCCAGGAGAGAAGGGCCATACGGTCCTTGAAAACTAACATAGAAATCATCATTAAACCTGCAGACAAGGGTGGTGCAATAGTCATGATGAACAAATCTCACTACCTGAAGGAAGCAAACAGACAACTGACGGACACACGCTACCACAAGAAATTGCAGTCTGACCCCACACAGGACAATTACAAGGAATTAAAAAGGCTGGTATCTTGTCTACCTGACATATCCGTTATGGTACCTTTACACGCCGCCACGGCAGGCTGGATACATCGCGCTACTTCACGTGCACGAGCACGCTCAAACGGCTACAAACGGTCAACGCACCCTCTTTACACGCCGCCACAAGGTGCGCTACGCCACGCTACATCTATAGCTAGCTACATCGCCGGGTGTCTCAAGTAGCCAGCTGTTGCTCATTTACACACCGCTACAACCAGCTACTATGGGCAGACCTGGTGCAGCAGGGACAGCACATAGGCGTGCTCCAATTGTGGATTACAAGACTTCCGTACGCTGATAGGACGAAGCAATAACATCCTGATTGGGCAGGCATCGCAGGAGGCTGAGTAATACATGACGCTCGAGCGATTGTGTAGTGTGACTCGTCAGCTCCTTTAAATATGCCTCCCTATGCAGCGACTACCAATCGTCATGCAGCAGCTTCCACCAATGATCGGTGATGGGGCGCGGTAACATGGAGCCGAGGTCACGCCTTAGCTACATTGCAGCTACAGCCCCGGGTGTCCAGAGTTCCCTTCCGTTGCCTCTTTACACGCCGATACAGCTCGCTACCATCGGCGATGTTGCCTTAAGTTTATGAGCAGAGACCATAAACAGATGTATCTGTCGCCGGCTGTAGCGTCGCCTCTTCAGACGCCGCTACTACAGGCGATATGGACGCTACAAGCTACAATTGTAGCTTGTAGCGCGATGTATCCAGCCTGCCGTGGCGGCGTGTAAAGGTACCATAAGAGCTGATGACCTGATACCAGAAAGTCCAAGAACAACATTCTACATGCTTCCCAAAATTCACAAATCAGGAAATCCAGGGAGACCAATCATTTCATGTGTGGGCACCCTCACCGAACAAATTTCGGGGTGGGTAGAGGGTGTTCTCAAACCCCTGGTAAAAGAGACACCCAGCTACATTCAGGACACAACTGATCTATTGAATAAACTGTCAGCAGTTCGCTGCCGGTTTCTGGAAGTGCCATAGAGACTGCGATGCATAGACAGTCTCATACGCGTCATGCCATTCTGCGTATAAGCGTGAGAGTACTCGGCTTCATTCATGGGAGGCACAACATGGCGGATGCAAATTACAAATGCGCTCTGCCCATGTCTTCAATTTACAAAGTAAAGCTCAAAGGCTGGTGGGCTGGGCAGGTGAAATAAGGGGCTATTGAGAAATGGGAAAAAGAGCAACTACACATATATAAGCTCCTTTCACATTAGAAAAGATAGGTTGGAGACTGATGTTATGCACAATACAGTAACACTATGTGAACGGTGTCTTACCTTAAGACAGATTTTGGAATAGGGCTCCAAAATTGTACACAAACGACCAGATAATTAGTGAGAGGGGGGACACATATGAGATAAGAGATAACAAACGTAAAAAGAAGGAAAGATGTAAATAGGAAGAATAAAGAAAAATAGGGTAATAAGGTAACCTGTCCATAAGAGGCGGCAGACAGGCAAACAAATCATAATGATGTGGTTTAAAAGTTGGAATTAGACTCTCATTTTGTGAAACACATTTAACACATACAAGGTTTTCTTTCCCCCATATAAATTATAATATACAATATGAACTATATACGCATATCACCTAATATGTAATATATGATATAAACTATAATAAAATTATATGGATGTATGTACCGTATATACTCGTGTATAAGCCGACCCGTGTATAAGCTGACCCCCCTACTTTTGCCCCCAAAACCTGGGAAAACATATTGACTCGTGTATAAGCCGAGGGTGGACCCCAGCACAGGTATACAGCCCCCAGCAGTGTGGTATACAGCAGCCCCAGAGGTATATACAGCAGCCCCAGTGGTAGTATACAGCAGCAGCCCCAGTGGTATATACAGCAGCAGCTCCAGTAGCTAGTATACAGCAGCCCCAGAGGTATATACAGCAGCCCCAGTGGTAGTATACAGCAGCCCCAGAGGTAGTATACAGCAGCCCCAGAGGTAGTATACAGCAGCCCCAGAGGTAGTATACAGCAGCTCCAGAGGTAGTATACAGCAGCCCCAGAGGTATATACAGCCCCAGTGGTAGTATCCAGCAGCCCAGTGGTATATACAGCCCCAGTGGTGGTATCCAGCAGCCCCAGTGGTATATACAGCCCCAGTGGTAGTATACAGCAGCCCCAGAGGTATATACAGCCCCAGTGGTAGTATCCAGCAGCCCCAGAGGTATATACAGCCCCAGAGGTATATACAGCCCCAGTGGTAGTATCCAGCAGCCCCAGAGGTATATACAGCCCCAGTGGTAGTATCCAGCAGCCCCAGTGGTATATACAGCCCCAGTGGTAGTATACAGCAGCCCCAGAGGTATATACAGCCCCAGTGGTAGTATACAGCAGCCCCAGAGGTATATACAGCCCCAGTGGTAGTATACAGCAGCCCCAGAGGTAGTATACAGCAGCCCCAGAGGTAGTATACAGCCCCAGTGGTAGTATACAGCAGCCCCAGAGGTAGTATACAGCAGCCCCAGTGGTATATACAGCAGCAGCTCCAGTAGTTAGTATACAGCAGCCCCAGAGGTATATACAGCAGCCCCAGTGGTAGTATACAGCAGCCCCAGAGGTAGTATACAGCAGCTCCAGAGGTAGTATACAGCAGCCCCAGAGGTATATACAGCCCCAGTGGTAGTATCCAGCAGCCCCAGTGGTATATACAGCCCCAGTGGTGGTATCCAGCAGCCCCAGTGGTATATACAGCCCCAGTGGTAGTATACAGCAGCCCCAGAGGTATATACAGCCCCAGTGGTAGTATCCAGCAGCCCCAGAGGTATATACAGCCCCAGAGGTATATACAGCCCCAGTGGTAGTATCCAGCAGCCCCAGAGGTATATACAGCCCCAGTGGTAGTATCCAGCAGCCCCAGTGGTATATACAGCCCCAGTGGTAGTATACAGCAGCCCCAGAGGTATATACAGCCCCAGTGGTAGTATCCAGCAACCCCAGAGGTATATACAGCCCCAGTGGTAGTATACAGCAGCCCCAGAGGTAGTATACAGCAGCCCCAGAGGTAGTATACAGCCCCAGTGGTAGTATACAGCAGCCCCAGAGGTAGTATACAGCAGCCCCAGTGGTATATACAGCAGCAGCTCCAGTAGTTAGTATACAGCAGCCCCAGAGGTATATACAGCAGCCCCAGTGGTAGTATACAGCAGCCCCAGAGGTAGTATACTGCAGCCCCAGAGGTAGTATACAGCAGCCCCAGAGGTAGTATACAGCCCCAGTGGTAGTATACAGCAGCCCCAGAGGTAGTATACAGCAGCCCCAGAGGTAGTATACAGCAGCCCCAGAGGTATATACAGCCCCAGTGGTAGTATCCAGCAGCCCCAGTGGTATATACAGCCCCAGTGGTAGTATCCAGCAGCCCCAGTGGTATATACAGCCCCAGTGGTAGTATACAGCAGCCCCAGAGGTATATACAGCCCCAGTGGTAGTATCCAGCAGCCCCAGAGGTATATACAGCCCCAGTGGTAGTATCCAGCAGCCCCAGAGGTATATACAGCCCCAGTGGTAGTATCCAGCAGCCCCAGTGGTATATACAGCCCCAGTGGTAGTATACAGCAGCCCCAGAGGTATATACAGCCCCAGTGGTAGTAAACAGGCCCCCCAGTGGTGGTATACTGGCCCCCACCAGTAACACACAGCCCCCCCTCCTTAGTATGTTCCTCCCCAGGCTGCGGCAGCTGTCAAAATAACAAACACTTTATACATCACCTTCCGGCGCAGCTCCTCCGGTCCTCCGCTCGCCGGCTTCTTCTTTCTTCTTGTGCCGGCTTCTGTGACCGTGCGCAGGAAATGACGTCATCTCCTGCGCCCGGTCACATGACACCGGCACAAGCAGGAAGAAGAAGCCGGCGAGCGGAGGACCGGAGGAGCTGCGCCGGAAGGTGATGTATAAAGTGTTTGTTATTTTGACAGCTGCCGCAGCCTGGGGGAGATATGATAAGGAGGGGGGGGCTGTTTATTACTGCACAGGGGGACCCATAATAAGAAGGGGGGGGGGCTGTGTAGTGCAATATGCACGGCATCCCCCCGCCGCTGATGGACGGGGGGGATGACGTGCATATTCATTGCACTAATGAGGCGGCCCCACGTGACCGCCTGCGGTCACCGCGGCCCCCTCCTGCCTCCTCCAGCCACCGGTGCAGCCCCCCCCCACAGCATACCGTATGACGCGTGTATAAGCCGAGGGGGGGACTTTTCAGCCCAATTTTTGGGCTGAAAAACCTCGGCTTATACACTAGTATATACGGTAATTATCCAAGAAGAAAAAGCCAGGCGGCACTCACCGAATTTCTAAGATCCTTTTATTCGTCCAGTGTTTTACAACACATAATCGTGCGGGGAGAGGGAGTGGGGAGAACGGACGACGGCTGCCGTTTCGTGGAGCAATGCCAATCCTGACCAGGATTGCTTTTCTGAAGCCAAGGAAGAAACTTGAGCCCTAATCCGGTAGGTGGCCGGTATTTCCTTTGTTATTGCATAGGTGTATGTAATTACATACATATTTAATTTGTGTTATTTAAATTTTTATTTTTATTATTATGTTTGCGTTTTATTTACATTTCTTGACGTCAAGAAATTTATTTTTTTTCAATGATATATTAATAAATAATATGCACTGCTCCCCCTCGTCCATCTCTCAGCGCAACTTCAGCACTGAGAGGTGGACAGCGGCAGGTGCAGTGCATATTAAATGAGCGAGAGCACATGACCTCCCCACTGTCTCTGCAGCCCGCAGCCAGCCTGCTCCAGCCCCCAGACACCACTCCAGAGCTGCACCTCACCTAATACATTCGGATTATAAGACGCAACCCCC